>LQNS02001154.1:311454-324523 GCA_001587735.2 Parhyale hawaiensis
GCAGCCACACAGTACCACAGCAGCCACAGAGTATAACAGCAGCCACACAGTACCACAGCAGCCACAGAGTATAACAGCAGCCACACAGTATCACTGCAGCCACAGAGTATAACAGCAGCCACACAGTACCACAGCAACCACAGAGTATAACAGCAGCCACACAGTGCCACAGCAGCCACACAATATACCACAGCAGCCACCCAGTACCACAGCAGACACACATTACCACAGCAGCCACCCAGTACCACAGCAGCCACCCAGTACCACAGCAGCCACACAGTACCACAGCAGCCACACAGTACCACAGCAGCCATACAGCACCACAGCAGCCACACAGTACCACAGCAGCCACACAGTACCACAGCAGCCACTCACCTCCCCGTACACCTCCGTACCCTGCACCATGTAGCCGCCGTAGCGCTCCTCGTACAGCTGGTCGTACGTCACATTACGCCACGTGGTGCACTCGCTGCTGCACCTGCAAAAATTTGCTATTAAAGCCCGAATTTATTGCGCTTAAAATATTGCAGTTTTAGTTGCTCTTATTACACCTAAGCAATAGGAGTGGAAGAAATGGGAAACAAGGAAGAGGCAAATACAGAAAAAAATTAGGAGGATTAAAAAAAAATCTTATACCCAACGGGAATAGCATGTTAGTGTATCAACGAACAGTAAGTCTTGTATCAGTTCCAAATATCAATAGCCAGTAAACATTGCGCTTGTGCTAATTGACAATTTTTCCTAATGGCGAGAATGATTCTTGCGAATATCTCGCTTTACTTGTAACTATGATGTATCCTCCGAACGAAATATTTTACAAAAAATAATTGCCAGATTTTGAAATTTTGCAATTCAATTATATTTTTAACCCAACAAAAGCACTGAAAAGTAATTTATAAATGAAGCAATTGTCATTGCGTATAAAGTCTTCTGACACGTGGCATTTATTTTCAATGGCATAGTGCCATTGTGGTACGTTTCACATAACTTGCTACCACAATCTAAGCTATATGTAAATGTAATATATAATGCTCTCTATGGGTGAGTTCACAAATCCCTCATCGTAACGCGTCCAATCATGAGAATGAACACAAGCTGTGCATTAAGCTTTTCTGTCTCTGTCCACTCGTAGAAGTGTCTTTCATTCGAATGAATGATGCCCCACGTTCAGTTACGATATCGTTTCTTTACATTTTTCCTTATATTTCGAGTCGGTTTGGAGTCACATTGTTTTCCCATATTCTTACAGACTGATTTTAATAATAACAGCCTATTTCCTAAACATCTATAGCCTGATAAACCAAAAGAAAAGAAATCAGCGTAGAGTGACCCGTTGGGTTTCCAAATTAAAGATGGCGTCCGTGTTCTTACAACATTTTCAGGTTTTCTCGTTTTCTTGTCTAAAAGGGGATTACAGTGATTCTTATTATCAAAGTGACGAAAAAGCAGCATTTATGTCGACTTGTCCTTGATCTGTAAAAGCTGCAGAGGATAAATTTTCTATTTACAAGTTCTGTTTACTGATCTTGAATGACGCAGCGCGTTCTAAGAAAAGGATATGCTTCATCCTCCAGTCTCCCGCGTTTGCTGTTGCTACTTCCATCAAGTCGACGCGCCGCGTCCATCAGTGTGACTGAACGCGTTACGATGAGGGATATTGAACACCGCCTAATAAATTGCATTTAAAGCTTTTATTGTAGTTATTACACTTATAGCATTAATTGAACTAACGCCGTAAACTGCAATAAATCCGGGCTCTAGTTATTATATCTATTCCCTTATGCAGTATTCTTTTGTTACTAAATGTGTTTATTAATTATTGGGAATATCGTATAAAAATCGGAAGCCGTTTAGTAATCTGTTGTTCAGAATCCATTCTTTACTTCCTTTCATCTCTCCGTGTGGTGTGGACTGATGACTGCATGAACTCGTGAGCGTGTCCACTAAAGCGTTGGCCATTATTTTTTTCTGGAGCCAAACCCTTACGCTTTTTACCTAGTATCACACAGTCCGCCACATGCATTGTTTATTAAATTTTATGCCATGGACCACATGATACGCTGGCTGTCCAATGAAATTGACAAATGAGGCTGATGGCAAACAGAATAAAATTGATAAAATCTCTTCCAAGCCACAAAACGACCTCAAACAAAAAGAAAACGGTTCTCGGTGCTGTAAGAAGTTTATCAACAAGAAACAAAAATTCGTAGCTATATACCAACTGTAGACGTCGATAATTGAAGCTTGGAACTACAAAATTACCTAAAATTGCCTAAAATAAATTTTGCAATAGATCGTTGGCCAGTGCTCACGCATGCGTGTCTCTTTCCATTACATGCATTCCTTGTGTCTCCAAAAAACAGTTTATTTTTTGTTTTAAGTCGGAACGCTGAATGGGACAAATTTTATCGAGGATTTATCAGTTTGCCATTAGCCTCATTTGTGAGGAGTTGAGAGTCAAGGTCTCGTACGTGTGGTCCATGCTTAAGTATACCGAACTCTACCTTACAGTGATGAACTTTGATAAGAATGTTACTTTGGGAAGAAGGTTGTAGTTGAGAGCCTCTTGATGCTGAATCTAGTGCAATTTTTTTCTATGTTAGGCTTCTAAATGATGGTAATGGAAAAAAACGAAAAAAAAAACTCATTAACATAATATTCTCTGAAGGTTGGGAGCGTCAAAATACGAAAAGCGTGAATTGGAACTGATTGACTCCTGGTGTTCTAGGTGAGGGGTGAGGCTTAATGCGGGCAAGACTAATACCATGCACCATGTCTAGGTCACGTATAGTGAGACATCCTTTTCCCGCACTCATTTTGGATGGTGTGTTATTTCCTGTGGTTGATGACTTGGTAATCTTGGGTATCAATTTTGATCCAAAGTTGACGTTTGAGCCCCCCATTCGTTCGGTTGCCTCTCGAGCACGGCAGAAAATTGGTCTTATGAAACGTACTCGGAGGGCCTCCTGCTCGGTAGAGTTGACAAGTCGCTGCTTCAACTGCTATGTACTTTCTCCGTAGTCTGGGATTCTGCTACCGATTGTCATGTGTGTTTGCTTGACAGAGTGGGTCGTCAATGTGCAATCATGCTGGATCGTTTTGTGCCTAGTCGCAGAGTTGGTGGGGTCTGTTTTCTACATAAGATATATAATTGCCCTAGTAATCCGCTGTCTGAGTTTCTTCTAGGGCCATTTGTCCTAGTGAGGTATACTCGGCGTAGTGGTGGTCTTCATGAGTGTGCCTTGGATCCTATACGATGCCATACAGGCCAGTGTTCTCGTTCGTTTTTTTCATCTTATGTGGATGTGTGGAACGGTCTTCATGGCTCTGTCTTTGCTGGTACGGGTATTGGCAGCTTTAAACGTTCTGTACACAGAGCTCTTTTGTGATTTCAGATCTTCTCTTTTATATCTTGCTCGCTGGGCAGGTTGGGTGGGAGTTTGTCAAGCTCATGGAGTTCCTACGTTCCCACGTCGCTAGTCTAGCGTAATTTAATAATATTAATTAAATTCAATGTCGCACAAAGCTTTATGTAATACAAGGAAGCCCAAATCGCTGCTAAAAAAAGAGCAAATAAGCATAACCAGCCGACAATGCCTTCATATCAGCACAGTCGAACACGAATCCCTGCAATGAGTACTCAGGTCATGTAGACCAAGTTAGAAAACACAGTCTGAACGTGTATATTTAGAACAAAGTAGTCTTCACTTTAATGGTAACGTTCCTCTCAACAACTTTGAGTGCGGGGACAAAAGAGATAAGGCAATTTCTTTCGCTGTTGCACACCTAGTAAACACAAACTAGCAAGCCACACTCCGCCTATGGGATAGGTTCAACACATCACCTAATAAGTCGGTTCAGCAGACTCAGGTGGCTATCAGCGACCAAAGCCCTTGCAGACCTGAGAGCAATACTCCAATATGAGCAGCATAAATGCATAAAAAAATCTACGGACTACATTCTTACCCCAAAACACAGAATTTACCTTAAGCAGGAGCTCAGTCTTATTCGAAGCACTTGATACCAAAAGCTTAAGGTGCGTACGTGCGTTTCGAACATAAGCTGCTTATCAGTGGCGGCACCAAGAATCGCCATAAAGTTTGGCCTCTGAAGAACAGTGTAATCTATTTTCAGGTGTGGATGCTGCCAATCATAGAATAAGTCTGACCTGCTGCTCTATGCTTCAGGTGGAGCCCCATTTACTACTACGCGATACGTCCCTTGAGTCCCTATTTAGAGACCAGCTAGGGGACATCATTGCGCATACTGGAGGTTGGTATGGCTTCTATCAAAGTGTCATCGGTAGCATAGTTGATAATCATATTCTCAAGTGAAGAGAGCAGGTCGCTCCTCCACCGAACAAAGAGCAACAGGATAGTTAAAAAAACACGCTATTCTGAAGAACACTGGAAACCACCCCAACTGATGCACTCAAAGAACTATTTAGGGGCACACGCCACATGCGCTCACAAGTAATGTCACGAATGACTGACAAAACCCTACCACCTGTAGCAAGCGATTCCAACCAGCACAATATAACATGCGAAAAACTTGTACCATACAATACACTGCTACACTACTATACACAAGTTTTCCTATTGCTATTTAAATATATGTATTAAAAATACATGTCCAAGCGCTTAGGGGCGGATAGTAAAACCCAATTAGAAATCAAGTAACCCAAGGAACTTGAATCACTGTAAAAATTTATAACGGAAGAAGACATTTACGGCTGACTTGTATGTCTGTTGAGCTAGTCAGGACACGAATAACGACAATGAATTCAATGCTAACATAGGTTGCGGTACAAAACACAGACTGAACTGATGTTTTGGCCACCTGTCCCCCTTGGGGGAAATAGCTCCAGTCACAGCTTTTGCGACCATTCCAATGACCTGAGGCAAGGTAACAAGAGTGCAACTAATGTCTCATAATCTTAACTTCCAAAGACATATAATCAGTAAGTTATACAAAGTCAGGCAGTACTTTACCCATGAGATTTATTAACCTGACCATTTTGGGTACACAACCGATAGGTTGATTGACAGTCATATATTCAGTCTTGCTTGCCTTCAGCTTCATGCTTCCGGTGGAAAGCTCATATTCGTTTCCTTTCAAAAAGTAGCATCTTTCATGCTCCTGATATTACCTCAGCTAGCACTGAACCAGTAATGGATATGGTGATGGGGCTCTGGGAGAGGGGGTTTGTCAGTTGTTATTAGCCTTCCTTCACTTGACGCTAGAGCTGATAAAATCTATAGTTGATAGTAGAATCTGACCTCCTGAGGCATCGGGCAGTCATCAGCGACAGGATGCTTGTGGACATCCCAGTAGATGTGCCGGGTCAAGTTGATATTACCTGTACTGTAGAAGTACTAGTCCCCCTTATCATAGTGGTGTCATAGGTATAGTCGAACAAGGTGTTCTGTCAGAAATGAGAGCATGCAACTTTAGTCAGATATACTCGCATACTGGTAACAAGAGGACAAGTGCGCGAACCAGAATAGATCCTAGAATTACGCGATGCGATGAGTACCCTCCGCAAAATTTACAGGCTTTCGAAGCTGTGTATTTTGACAATTCCTAAATTCTCATGTTTATAAGAGAGAGTTATTTTCAGCTTTATGCAGCTCGTCAGCGGCGTGGTGGCGTCTGCAGCAGGGTTACCGGCGAGAGCGAGTGAACCAGTGCGCGCGTGTTCCAGCGGCGCTCCAATGCGGTGATATTATTTTCTTGGCGGAGGTTACGTTCCTCAAACCCTCTCCACTAGCTCCAACCTTCTTTTCTCTTATCCATTAAGCATACGACCGCATGCTCGCCCTAGATTCTGCATTACTTCTCTATCAAACTAATCTGGGCAGCCTCGCTCGACTTGGAGTTTTCCTCAGTACTACTGTCGGTAAGCCGAAGGGGATGAAGCGGAAAATTCCTGCTAAAAAGTCTTAAATTACCCTTAGATAGCTTTACGTTTTCGCTCAAATTGCTTCTTAACTTACTAAATGTTGTTCCCTTTGTTTTCACTTGTTTCAAATGGGTATTTCCCACTCAAGAAGAGCACTGTCGCTAGAGGTGGGTCAGTTGCCGGAGCATTGTGAACTTTCTATTAAATCTAAGGCCTTCTTCGAAATCGCCCTGCGATACTTCTCAAAGTTCTTCGGAATTTTCCTTCACGCGTCACCTTATGAGCTGTCTGGTATTTTGCAGTATCTCGTCCCCTGGCTGCTGTTGCCGCTCACTCCCTTGTTCGCGTGAGTTACCAGTTATTGCCTTCTGCGCTGCCCAACTCTTTCTAAAGTTCTACCATCTAAGCTGCAGTAGAGGTGGGTGATGTCGGGAGGGGGAGGGGGCCGGAGAACTTTAAGAGTGCCCTGGGCGGTGGTGGATGTCCGACGGTTCCTTAGTTCGGTTCATTTGAGGTTAACATCTCTACAGTGTCCACGAGCTTATAACGATTGCCTATTCGAGTAAACTTATCAGTCTTACCTTCAAGTTGTACTAAGTGCTAGCTAGAACTTTGCACTTACCAATTTCTAACCCAGTCTCTAATTTCCCATTCGGCCTAAAGCCACTGCAAGTAACACGAAATTAAATGCTAAAGCTTACTCTTTTTCCATCTCGTTATTCCTTATAAAACGCTTGGCCAGCAGTTATTTGTGCAGCCCTGGCGTCGTTACGTTTGACGATCCGAGGTGTCCAGATGAGCCCCGCTTCCAGGGGGGCTCGTTCGACTGACCCTCCTGAGGTCGGTGCGTTGGTTTCGTAACAGTTTGCGCACACCAAGTTACATATGCGTCAGACGAAGAAGTGGGCCGCTGCCGATCTTCGGGAGCCATGGCCAACCTGCAGCTAACTCAATTAACTATCTTTTGAACTCTGATTCAGCTGCAACTTTGTAACTGTAACAGCAACCTTGTAACTGCCTTCGTCAAATCAATTAGTAAGATTTTATATATTACTAACCTCAAAGTTTATTGCTTTCATGCATTTAGTCTGCCTGTTTCCAGCTTATTTGAAAAGAAACTCAATAACCTCTTTAATTTCACTTGCGGCCATAAAAGCGTTAGATATCGACGCGTTAAGCTGTTCCCCGCATCAATGACCTAATGGACCTTAACTTTATCATTGTATTGTGTGTTTTGAAGAATTGTGTTACTGTGTTGTTTAGTCATAGTAACAGCTGTGTTACGCGAACTGTTCCCTATTTTGGACAATAAAAGTTCACATCTTTACTACGGTTTTCCATCTCTGCAAAGCTTTGGAATAAGAATTGCGAGCAGAATCGAAAGGCAAAAGAGTAAGTCTTACTTTCTAACCTCTGTGGACGCTATTTCATTGTGTTCGGTATTGCCTTAGTTCTAATTTGGGAGAATATAACAATAGAGTGGGTAGATTTACACTCGCTGACGAGCTTCTATGTAAGTAAATCGAGTTATTTAAGGAAAGGTGTACTGCTGATAGTTGCTGATGCATACATCTGACATTCCGCTAAACTAACTTTACTATCACCATTGCTTATTATTGAAACTGCATGCCCGCGCCCTGTAAAAAGCCAATCATCCACACGACGCCCGAATCGCTACGAAAAGCCAGCAACCAAACAAGCCATTTGTGGCTGGCTTGAATGCCTGAAGATGTACTGTCAACACGATAAGCGGCTTTGAATTTCACCCTAGCTCAGATGCTGGCTCTAACCACCGGCAGAACTGATGAATGTATGGTTCGTAGCAGTCTCCAGTGAAAGAGACGGTTTCAGCCGAAAGTTACATGTTGCCTGAAACGATTTTGGGACAAGGAAAAGGGAATGCAATTAAACTTCATCACTGATGAATACAATGCGCGACGAAAAAATGCTAGCGACACCACTTGCGGGGCAAATTCACAACCGACAGGCTGAGCTGACAAGTCAATCCAGCAGACGAATATGATTGACAAGAGCCGTAACCCAGATAAGTAAAAATACATAACAGATACAACAGGAATTTATAACAGGAATTCATAATGACGTCCACAAAGAACTTCATCGTCACCAAACAAAGCATTGCACCTTAGGCAGAAGACCAACCCATGTCGAAGTCTTTGAACAAGACACTAGACGATAAAGATGTGTCTCAAATGGAAGCATCTCTTAGATTTAGAAGCACCGAGTATCTCCAGAGAGCCTTAACCTCGCATCGCACGGACGCTGATAGATAGAACCAGATACTGTGTTGGAAGTGTCAGGGACTGACAATCATACATCCTGTGGCTTGCATTGAGCTTTACACTTTTTGCAGAGTATTGTGCATTAAATTAGTAATAGTTGGTTGTCAGTGGCGTCACACATACTCGTGGTGGCAGAGTGGACAAAGATCTGTGTCCTAAAGTTTGTGATTTTACTCCTTTGTCAGAGACTTGAGTCTAAGATGGTTAACAAGGGGCTTCAGCGTCGCTAAGATTTAGAGTGAACTGCCAGAGCGCAGATATAACAGGCAATAGGGACGATCGTTAGATCACGATTATCATGGGCTTTCCGTGACGTGACGTAGCTTTGGCAACCAGTAGTTGATTGCTGACTCTCACTCCTCTCAGGGCTTATGGCGTTCATTAACAGCGCGGGCCAGTGCATGTCAACACCCACTTGACATACACGGTCAAGTCAACTTTACACTTACGAAGTAGAAGTCTGACTCACCCGTATCAAAGTAGTATTGTCTGTATGGTGAGACACGTGTTCTGTGAGCGTTGATAGCATGCCATTACTATATTTATCACCCGCGAACAAAGTGAGAGAGGTGATATTGTTTTCGTTGAAGACTTGAGTATATGTATTTGTACATGCATTCTCAGTGCTGGTCTAGCAGTCGCGCCTTGCTATGCATGACGTCCCAGGTTCGTATCCCGCAGACCACCTACTGTGTTTATCTAACTCGAGAAAATGGTAGGACTGTAAGCTGCCTTCCTATATATTTCCAGGTGCGAGTGGGACTATTGATCTGTGTGTATATATTTGTATATCGTCCCATCCTTTGGAAAATTATCAGTAGAGCTCAGGTAAGGCGCCCTTCACTGCTGCAAGGTGTTACCGTTTTCTTTTCCGTGTGGCAGAAAAAAAAGACAGCACTTTGGTTTGACCTACGGTTGACTTACTTTATTTGCTTTCCGGACATAAATAATTAATTAACGACTGGAAGTAATTTAAATATGCTGAAAAAACTGTTTCTCCATATTTCGGTGTTTGAATTTCTTGGTATAATAGAGGCGGTGCTAGAGCCAAATACACGTTCAGTGTGGAGGTAATAATCTAAAAAAATATTAAATTTAGGTATTAACTGCACATAAACCCAAATACTTCACATTGAGAATGCTTTCTAATATGAATTAGCCAAAATAATTTAAACAATGCATCATTTACAATTTTTCACCCCCTGATTATAAACAAATTAATGGAGTGTGTTGGTTGCAATAAACGAAGCAGCTTTGTGCATCACAATTACCGTAGCATTTATCAAGTTGAGCACTCTGAGTGCGCATGCCTCCGCCAAGCGAAGCAACGGTAGCAAAAATTCAAATTGGCTCTGAAACCATAATTTTCTTTGTATCGACTCAAAAATCTAATCATTTGTGCCTTTTGATAGCTATAACAGCTTGTGGAATTTTGTTGAAGATTCGTTCATAACATTTTGAGTTCTACTACTAACAAACGTTATGAGAAATATGAGTCAAACATACATATGAACAAACCGATCTTCACCAAAATTGAATCATTTTTGTCTTTTAACATCACTAACAACTCTATGAGTTTCATAGAGATCCATTAATTATTTTTTGAGTTATTATGCTAACAAGCATTAAATTAAAAACAGTGACAAACGAACGAAAAAACGGATCATTTCCAAACTTTGCTCATCTACGTTTTGTTATATACCCAACAACTCATGTTAATTTCATAAAAATCCATCCATAACTTTTTGAGTTATGGCATTGAGGAAAAGGGGCAAACTAGCAAACGAACAAACGGATAGACATATCTTCACCAAAAGTTAATCATCTGTTCCTCCTAACATACCTAACAATCTCTGTTAATTTTGTCCAAATCGGTTCATGACTTTCTAGTTATCTTGGTGACAGACAGAGAGTCAGACAGAAAAGCACGACGAAAACATAACCTCCTTGGTGAAGGTGATAATTCGGGCCCAGCAGAACTGGGCGCTCTGTACACCTGGTCGTTACAAGCGGAACATACTTCAGTGTAATCGACTGTAGTCACACTGTTCTTATATGACGAACTATTAATGTAATAGAAGTAGTTATGTGCATCTTTGCGTGATTACAATGGAGAAAACTCTCTTGTCAAGTAACATGGTTTATATACGAACAACTACATATATATATTTATATTGTACCTAGTTCTTCTGGATATGCTGGTTACTACATAGTTGTGTTTTTATTTTCATTGAGGTAAACTGCAAAATAGAGTCACCCAGCTGTGGAGGATGTTGTGTCTGTTCCGTCTTACCTGTGAGTAACTTTTCCGCTAGAGTATCCGTCTGCGAACCGCTTAGTGCATGAGCTTGTGCCCTGAGTAGCGCCGAGCCCCAGCAGCACCCCGAGGTGCAGCACTGTCACGAGTAGCGGCATGCTGTGTTGCTTGGTTCTGTTTGTGTTGCTGCACGCAACGCTACGGTGCTGTAGACTACCTTGAAGCTACCTATTGCAAAATATTCTAATATTTCAAGACAAAAGAAAAATAATCAATCATCTGGAGTGCAGTAATATCGTGCCACTTAGTGCAGGCTCTCTGTGTGATCACCAGTTTGTTTTTGTCAACTACAAATTTGTGTTTCAATTCAGGTCGGCGAAATATTTTGGAGTGTTGTTAATAAATTGAAATTTCATAATGGCTTTGCAAGACACATAAGCAGACAGCAGAAATGTAGGGTGCTGAGACGCAGGCTTGGAGGTTCCTGATGACTCGTAGTAGGCTGCAGCCGCACACACTCCTCTGGGGCCAGTTAGTTTACTATATCCGCAGCACAAACCAGTGCGTGTGGGTTTCTAAGTTGAGGGTGCCGTCAAAGTTGACTTTATCTTTAACTTACTTTTGTCCACAACTGGACCGTACGTGTATAAAGAATCTCCGCACCATAGGCAGCCCAGTCAACACCGCCTAGCAGTGGGATATTGGGAAAATCTTGCGGCGAACTATGCTACGGTGGACACCAAACAAATGTGCTCATGATATGAAATAATATCTCTTTCTGTAGTTAGTGTTTTGCACATCTAGTTTGAAGCAAGGTTAGCAAAAAATTACATACATTTTGAAACTATTATTACCTCCACAGAGGAGGTCATCTTTTCGTCGGGTCTGTCTTTTTGTCTGTCTGGCTGTCTTTCTGTCTGCTCTCTGTCTGTCACCAAGATAACTTAACAAGTTATGGATGAATTTTGACGATATTTACAGGGATTGTTAGGTATGTTAGGAGGAACAAATGATTAATTTTTGGTGAAGATCCAAACATCGTTTTTTTTTTTTTATTTATCGCCATTATTTGTCTCAATGCCATAACTCGAAAAGTTATGGACGAAAAGTTATGGTCAGGTATATCACATAGAATAGATGACCAAATTCTTGTGATGATCGCTTAGATTGCTCGTAGCTTTGTTTCTATGTTTGATTTTACGTTTGTTAGCCCATTAACTCAAAAATTCTTGAGTGAATCTTTATGAAACTTACAAGAATTGTTAGTAATGTTAAAAGACAGTAATAATTCATTTTTTGTGCAGATCGGTTTATTCGTTTCTATGATTGAGTTGTTTTTGTTGTGATGTTTGTTACGCAAGAACTCAAAAAGTATTGAATGGATATTTATGAAATTTGCAGGAGTGATTAGTAATGTTAAAAGATATAAATATGTAAATTTTGGTGCAGATCGGTTGGCTCGTTGGTATGTTTGACTTATGTTTGTCATAATGTTTGTTAGCAGCATAACTCAAACAGTTATGAACGAATCTAGAAAAAAAAATCAGAAACTGTTAATATTATTAAAAGGCACAAATGATTAGATTTTGGGGTTGATACAAAAGAAATCGCGGTTTCAGAGCCAATTTGAACTTTTCGTTACCGTTGCATACTTGGTGGAGGTATGCACTCTCAGAGTGTTCTAGTTTCGTTCGGATCAGCACTACAATTCGGTTATTCGTGCCTTCTGGCAGTAATAATAATTTCCGAACTTTCCGAGTTATGTTGCTGACAAACATGAGTCAAACACATAACAGACCAACCGATCATCACCAATTATTGATCAAGTATGTCTATCATTTCTAACTATTCCTGCCAATATAATTTGGATTTGTGTATCAATTTTTAACTAATTTTGTCAAGAAACATCAAATAAATCACAGGAACAAAGAAAGAAAAAACAGATTTTCCCAAAATTTGGCCAATTACTCTTCATGATAGTTATACCCAACAACTTCTGTAAGTTTCAGTAAAATGGGTCCCAAAATAACTTTTTCAGTTATGGTGCTAAGAAAAAATAGCGGAAAAAGTAAAAATCTGTTAACTGTATCTCCATCAAACGTTAATCATCAGTTATTCTCAACATGCCAAGGATTCCCTGTAAATGTTGTTAAGACCCGTCTACAGCTTTATGAGTTTTCTTGGTTACAGACAGACAAAGAAAGAGACAGACAAACTCGAAAAAAACATCTCATAATTGGCCAGATAATGACCAACAATGCGATAAACAAAGAGGAGAGTTCGGCTCAATGGTGAACTTCCAGCAGCGCGTCTTGTTGCTTGCTGACATTTTGCTCTGTTGCCAAAGCGCGAGTTTAGCTCATGGTTGGTAAGGGATTACACTGTTTTAAATGCCCACTGCTAGCGTTGGTGTGGTGTTGAGCTCTACCCAGTCAGGTGTGGCGCACCTCAACCCAAACAGTCAGGTGTGGCGCACCTCAACCCAAACAGTCAGGTGTGGCGCACCTCAACCCAAACAGTCATGTGTGGTGCACCTCAGCCCAAACAGTCATGTGGTGCACCTCAACCCAAACAGTCAGGTGTGGCGAACCTCAACCCAACAGTCAGGTG
>LQNS02001154.1:359235-369786 GCA_001587735.2 Parhyale hawaiensis
GGGTCGCAAGCACGGGCATCAGCAGCAGTCCCATCAGAGGTCGGCATCGGAGATTATGGTAAGATGTTACGGTGGCAAAATCGATGGTATGATGGAGAATGCAATACCATCGTCCCTTCGCCATCGGAATCCAAAATCGCCAGTTTTCATCGGCGATGACCTACGTTGAAATAACCATCGGCGATGGCCATTGTAGGAAGTCGCAATTATTGGCGATGTACCATCGCATTAACACATTTTAAAACAAGAACGCCTCATGGCGTAAGACAATCACCCGCGTGTCCCTTGTTTCTCCCTCTGTTAGATCGTCGTTGTAGTGGAAACTGAAGCTTAAACTATTCACTATAATAACATGAGAAATATAGAGCGCCTCGTGGGGCAAGACAATCTGCTGCGGTGGAGGCAAATTCAACGCCGTCATTTATATGGCTAGCTAGGCCTAGTTTTTAGTGTGGATCACATCTAGGTCAACCCATCAAACTCCCTGCAACAAATTATGAAGATTGCCCAACTTCTTCTACCTGTTTTTGGGTAGACAGACATATATATTTGCAGGTACGTATCTACATACAAGTATGTATACCGTACCGTACCTACTTAAATCGTGAACAAAAACATTATCACTCCTCTTATTTCGTTGCCCGGGTGATCAATACAAGGATCTCAAACCACAGCATCTCTTATTACCCTCTTTGTTTTCATGTTGCTAAAATATAAATGTTTCAAACTCGTAATGCTGTTTTTCTGTAGTTTTAGCCTTATTTCATCGGCATTGGAAGTAAAACCGATGACGATGCTCATCGTATGCCATCGCCAATAGGATGTTCAGCCATTTCATTTGACTAGTGCTTTCTCTTAATACCATCGCCAATTGAAAAAATATCCATCACCGACTGGTTGATACAATTCCATCGGACCATCGTTTGATCGCCATCGCCGATGGATTTGTGGCGATGATCCATCGTGAAATCGTAGTTCAACCGATATCGATCGTCTTCACACCATCGCCATTGTATAATTGGTTATGGCCATCGCGCTAGGCACTGTGTCCCACTATGTGTAATAGCTATGGTAATAATATAATCGGCTTCTTGACCGTGAAGTGAAGATAAAAAAGTACTGCAGCGCCTGCATTGTGTAGGCAGGACTCTACCGTACTTGTGATTCTGCGGTCCATGGCCTCAAAAACATCGGGCGCCGTTTATTTCTTGTTGCCGGAGCCAATGCGCATTTTTAGAACTCAGAGAATGTAGCTACATAGTTGGTGCTGGGAAAACTCGTAACAAACGTGTTCCTGGGAAGCAGAAACACGCTCAATAAAGTTTCTGATTTCAGACTAAAATGAGAACTTGATATTTTTGGAGCAATCCTAATTATTAGTTTGTTTTGAAACTATTTTACATGCGATGTATTTCTAATGAATCCAGAAACGCACCCGTCCCAATTGAAAACAACTAATCTAAAAAAACAAGCACCCTCAAATAAGTGGCACCCTATTACTCCAGTCACTTTAAACATTTTTTTCGTTTTTAACTCCTGCCGAAACATATTCGGTCGAATATTCGGTTTCGGCAAAATTCACCATTCGGCACATCCCTAAAAGATATGTAGATCATCTGACATAGGTAGATAGGTAACTACTTGTTACCCAATAAAGTGCTACTACTTTTCTATGGGTTAGGCCTATGCAAAAAAAAAAAAAAAAGTACCTAGCCCAGTGTCTCTCGGAATGGGCCTCTTGGTCCGTCTACTGCTGCTTATCTAGCCTAATCTACTGTGCACGGTGCATCCTGGCTAATTGTAAACAGGAAATGTTGCCATCTTGATAGGTAAGACAATTACTAGGTAGCTACCTACCATATCTACCAAGAATACTTTGTACCTTCCAACTGGTAAATATACCTATAGATAGCTACAGGTTATTCTTCATTGAATAATGAATATCATTTATTTTCTAGGCATGTTCATCACAAATTGCAACAAATTCTTCAAGCCTCTGGCTGGGGCCATGCAGCATAGGTGGTGTGCACACACTTCCACCTGCTGCAGAAGACTCTTCTCTTCCTCAGTTGTAAGATCTCAGGATGTTGCTGGCCGTGCTGGTGATGCAAATGATCACAATAATGGTCACTTCTACAATGAGGAACAAGTTAGAATTCAAGAAACTGTAAAAAAGGCGAGTTATAATGCTAACTTAATTAGCTACTGTTACTCTCTCTCTCTTTAGTAATTGCTGCTCACTAGTCTGAACACAGAGAGTGCTAATAGTATTGCAGAGGTGACTGCTTTTGCCCAAAGTTGTTGCTAGAAATATAAACTGCATAATTTTAAGCATAATGGTACAAACTGTGCAGACTGCCTAGTGTGGTCTCCATATTGCCACAGTTCCTTCAAGATGTCTTTGCAACGCTGATGTTTCTAACAGCTGTTATGGTTGATGTTGACCTGATAGATAGCCTATAGATAGGGAGCTAGCAAAAACTTAAGATTATTATACTGTATTTCAAATAACGTAGCCAATGTTTGGCTGCTCACCACTGCTGTGAGCCTGCAATTCTACCTCACTTTGCATTGCACATGAAGTAAAAAAATTTCTAGTCAGATGTGAGGTGAAGAGCTGGTGCTGAGTTCCTGTCACTTTCTGAGCACCACCTCTTGCTCTGAGCACCTATCAACTGGCCTACACACAGCTGTGACCTCAGTCCCATCCCAGTCAGCAATGAAAGGACCAGCTAAGCTGCAGCTGCGTTAGTAGTTTCCTTAGAATATGAGCAAAGTAATACCCTCCTGTAGTGTGCACGGTTCTCGCTGGGCAGTCGCAGCCCTGTTCTCCTCTCCGGTGGAGCTACATCACTCACCAGGTGTAATACTAGCATGCTGACGGCAATGTTGCCACTCGGCTTCTTCTGCAAACACTCTCTTCGGACTCTGGCGTCTTCCTCTGCAGCGCTATTAATGTCCGCTACTCTCGTCCTGCAGAGCCATAGCCTATCATTGCTCATCAGCCATTAATTGCTAGTTGCTTATTTCTGCTCTTCTCATGCCGTGTCTACGCTCAGGCTTGTCGCTTGTCGACTAATTATGACGTGCTACACCAAGTATTCTTTAAAGATTTATGTCACAAGACTCAGTAAAAGTGCTGTGTCACATGTGCCGAGTGCTGTCTCAACATCTTGTAATCTCAAGACTAGTGCGGTATCGTGAGGCCCGTAAAATCTGCTAGCTATTTTGTTTGGCATAAGCTAGTTGCTGCAGGTACACTAGCTACCTGCCATATGTAATTGAAATTTGTATAGGTATATAGCTACCTACCTAGGCCCTATGTTGCTAATGTAATGGTGTGTGGTGTAATTTACGTTTACGATTCTTGCATTGTGACACTGTGCATTGCAGCATTTCTGCCTGATAGCTAGTCTTTCTAAGTGGTACCTACCGTACACTACCNAATTTGAATAGGCCCTATATAGCTACCTACCTAGGCCCTATGTTGCTAATGTAATGGTGTGTGGTGTAATTTACGTTTACGATTCTTGCATTGTGACACTGTGCATTGCAGCATTTCTGCCTGATAGCTAGTCTTTCTAAGTGGTACCGTACACTACCTGTGAAGTTGTGAAACAACATACACTATTCATTTTAGTGTTATAGGTAGGCCTACGTATTCTATACCATATAGGCCTATCTTCCTAGCTATAACGAAAATAAATTTGAATGGTAAGTAGCTAATTAATGTAGCTATCACTGAGCCAGGCCAGGTCTATGTTACAAGTGTTACTGGAACTACATTGTGAGGTATGATATTTTTTATTAAAAAACAATTTTCCTAATTTTGAATTGACTTGCCGTGCAGATTATTGACTCTGACGTCAACCCACACGTTGATGAGTGGGAGCAGCAAGGGGCGTTTCCTGCACATGAAGTGTTTAAGAAATTTGGTGATGCTGGACTGTTGGGCATCAACAAGCCTAGAGGTGAGTGTCAACACTGGAGTAGTAGGGTTAACATGGTTAACACCTTGCAGCAAGTTTGTACTGCAAAGGAAAGTTTGCTTAGCTATAGTGATAGCTGTTGTAGTCCTGTTAAATTTCCTTGTTAATAAACGTAAAATGACTTCCCTCCAGCTATCTTAAATATCATAACCAGCACTGAGTCGTGGCGGTCAAACTTTACATTGGACAGCATCAACTTGTCTCTGCCTGCCAACGTCCTGCTCCCTTTGCCTGGCTGCTCTCATTACTTTTACTTATAAAGTTTTCAAGTGCAGAATGCAGAAGCTGTTGGCGTAGTAAAAAGAATCTAGACACACCCGAGTGACGCTGCAGGGGGTAGAAGCTACTAGCTATTAACTATTGTGCGTCCATAGTGTGTAGGTGCCTGGCCTACTGTTGCATTTTCCTAAAGGCCTTATTGCCCGGCAAACATGGGGCTTTGCCCGGCAAACATGGGGCTTTGCCCGGCAAACATGGGGCTTTGCCCGGCAAACATGGGGCTTTGCCCGGCAAACATGGGGCTTTGCCCGGCAAACATGGGGCTTTGCCCGTCGGGCGGCACATTTGCTTGCTGTTCGGCAGACATTCGCTGCTGCCAGAGGTTTGCTCACTGCATGAACTTTGCCTCCTGAATAACGGGCATTAAGAGACCAACATCTCAGTTAGCTATTTATGTTTAAGTCTTTGTAACGCTTGTCAAGTAGTTCTAGTAGCTATGGCTCTCCTAAGCTTACCAATTTTGCTCACTGTACTCATATACAAGTGAAAAGTAGCTACGTGACGTAGAGCTGCCCAAGCTACATGGCCGTAAGATTTATCCATCTCGTACAATGGCTCCTCACTGGGCCCCTAGGGTTAGATGAGTTAGGTGCACCCATTCTTTGTTATAGTGAGCAACTAACTCATTGGGGTTCTGTAAGTTAGTTACTAAGCCATTAGCTAGGCCCTCGGGACCTGTGTTTTCGTGCCCACTTTGATTCCTTCCAATTTCCTATTCCTACTAATCTTACTTTCCTCTTCGTTCCCGACTTGCTGTTTTGATGCGTGTAGATCCTGTGTGGGAACACTTTGGAGCTTGGGTGCCATGTTGTCGCGGGACTTACGACTTGCAGCACTAGCCTCATATAGCTACGTGGTATGGTAGCTACAGGGTTGTATTGATTCGGACAGCTTGTTCTTTATCTGGCACTGCAGTAAAGCGGATGGCCGATAGCTCTCGGATCTTGACTGACCTTGAACATTAAGCACGAATTACCTGCATTATCTATTCTAGTGACCAACTGCCTTTGATGAGTTGAATATTCATAACACTGATATAAGTGTGTGCATGTCAGCGGGTACTGGAATAACAATCCGCAGGCAAATGTATAGCTTCGGTATACTTGTAAGCCATCGTCGACTCAATGTTAATTTCTCGCAGTTATCAGCACCTCACACTTACGATGTAGCCGCTAATTCTGCTCTTTCAGCTTCTAAGAACTTTCAGCATCACGCAAGGTCTACAGGTCGGTTTCGCTATAATTCCACCCTTGTTCCTGAAAAAAGAACTTGATTTAGCTCGTTTCAGTTTGTAGAACAATAGTAGCAGAGTCGAACTGTGCAACTACATGCAATTTCCATAAGCGGCTTGATTATTTAAGTCGCAAGTTGTTTACATCAGAACTAATTGAGTGGCGTATCACCATCCAGGCCAGCTATCATGGACGCAAGTTCTATTAATTGCAATCTTGAGGAGGCAGCTATGCCGACATAAGTTGCTCTAATAACGCTGCAGAGATATTCTGATACCTGAGCTGTCAACTTGCACTTATCTAGCTAGCTATACCCTTTCTGATGCACCCGCGTAATTACAAGGTACGGTAGAACATTGCAACGCGAGATAACGGGTAGCTACCCCATGTTATTGTTGTAAAATAGTGTTATAATGCCTCGAGGCCACGCCCACCTTCACGTCCAATATCAGTCACTCTCCTCGACTAAGAAGGTCCCACACCTTCTTACTATTAGTTTGCTATAAGCAATTCCGGGACGTGTTCGGATACGCTACGTCTTGGTCTCTGCCATATGCGTGAGGTACAAAAAAACACAAAGTCACGTTCTATTTATGATAGGTATAGTTAGGTACTTAGCTCAATACACTTACATTAGTGACACCCACTTGACTATCAACTCATGTGCTGTCTCAAAAGTGTATGATTGAATCTCTTGCCGCCCTAGAACCACACGGTAGCCGTAGCTATGTGCAGACAACCAGCCAATAACAAGTGACCAGACACAGACTAATGTTCAATCATGTAGCTCCGCTACGATGACCCAAAGAAAATTTTAAGTTGGCTCAGTTGACGATAGTTTAAAAAAAAAAAATCAAATTCCTCTTCGTTGAGTTTTATAATGATTAATGAAAATTTAATAGGTAGGTCAGATTGACGCAGCCTTCAGAGTTGTTCAATATTATCTGACTGCACTTGTGGCACCGAAAGTCAGAGTTGTAGTCTCCTGTCAACTCGACGTAGTCAACATCCCAAGCTGAATATCACTTGAAAGTTTCAACTCTCTGACTTTTGGAGGTCAAGCTGTTGACGAAATGAATATAAATAGTAAAAAAAAACATAACAACATTCCAGATTTTGCTGCTTTCATGACTTAACAATGATTAAATAATTCACTCATTGTCTTCTATATTTCCTTTCTGTTCCGCGAGGTGGGTTGCCGATCGAGATGACTGACTTTTTCTATGGGGCTCTTGCCTCGCCCGTGTGGAGGGCTACAGAAGGAACCGTCCGCACGGGCGCTTCTTTCTTCTGTCCTCTTCTCTTTTCGTCTTTCATCTCTTGCCACCTGAGCACAACGTTGTGGTTCCGGCTGTAAGCCGAGTAAATCATCTTAGATCGCTATTGATTGTCTAAGTTTCAGATATAGCGGGACAATACCAATATAATAATAATCACTCATTTTCCGTTTATAGTATTAAAAATATTAGGGGGACGGTTTTCATACCAGCCCCATACCACATAGTTATCTTTAAAAAAAACATTATTAAACCATAGTGCGTCAAATTCTAAGACACCTAATCAAAGTCTAATTTTTACCTCTCATCATACCTTTTCCAGTTAGTTATTAATTTTACTTACTAATATCAGAGTATTATGAGATAATTTTATTTCACTAAGAATCATACGCTTACGTAACTTTGACTTTGCACAATTTTAGCTTACAAAACTAAGCTCGTAGAATTAAGTGAACGGTGCTCCAGCACGCCACCAATGTGCTACAGCAGCCAGGAGATGGAAGGTCAGCAGTGCGAAACCAGCCACTTAATTATCTCGTCCGTCTCAACTCTCAATATTACTGACCTTAACTAATGTTAAACTAAGTACCGACAGTTCAAGAGACGCTAGTAAGTGCTTCTTTCGGTCATCAACGAGGCGTGACAAGGAAAGAGAACAATATTAGTGATGGATTATCCCTTCACAATGTTCCCGTCGACGTACCATACGGCGTGTCACTTGTTTCTCTCTCTGTTAAATCGTCGTTGTAGTGGAAACGGGGATGTAAACCATTCATTAGCTATATGAGCAATAACCACGATAGATTACTACTGTAAAGATAACCACTCGATACTACGATGTTCATTAGAAAAATGCATTGCCTCTCTAAGTATCTCTCAATTTGAAGTCTTCAGTGTGGCTGATGCAAAGTCACCTCCAGCTCTTACACCATATGCAAATAGACAAATGGAGGTTAAGAGGCTGTTATTTTGATATACAGGCAGGTATGTTGCTTACAATAATGTTATGACTGGCTAATGTTCGACCAGATCTGTTGTGACAAAAGTTGCCAATGTCTTTCTCATTAGTTTGAAGGCTGTAGTAGACAGACCCCTCAGGGTGCATAGGGTTAGGTTAGTTTATGTTCGCCCATAGTATGTTATGGGGAGCAGTGCCTCCAGAGGGACCCTGTAGGTTACCTTAGCCGCTAGCTAGGCTTTCAGGATATCTGTCCTTCGTGCCCCCCTTCCTTCCTTCGTTTCTTATACTGAATTTTCCTTCATCTGTTCTTCCTCTTCTTCTTCGACTTACTGTTCATATGCGCGTTGATCCAGTGTGGGAACACCCTCGGGCATGGGTTCCCTGTAGCTATCGTAATACTATATAGATATGTCCCTCCTTTCTTCCTCTTTCACATCGCCTTTGTTGTGGCTAATGATGCAACAGACAGATGAACAGACTTGGTCTAATAGTGGTGTGTTGCTTATGGGCAGTTACTGCCCTGCAGTGTGTACTTCTGTACAGTAGTGGGCTGCTACAGGTAGCCTACTCACTCTTGCTGCACTGCGGTGTGCCATCAGTGTGGTGGGCCAGTATCGTTAGGTACTGAACCGCTCTAGTCACCACAGTGTGGTGGGCTGGTACAGTTACTACACTGCTGTATGTGCACCACAGAGTACGGTGGCCTGGGGCTCGACTACAAGTACCAGATGGCTTACGTAGAAGCGCTGGGCAACATTGACTGCGGTGGTGTCCCCATGGCGCTCTCTGTACAGACGGACATGGCCACCCCCGCCCTCACCTGGTCAGTGCCCTGCTGCTGCCTGTGGTGCCTGTGTCATGTGTACAAACTCACGCAACCGCAAGCATTGCTTGTCCTTGTATTTTATATCGCTGTCTTTGTTGTAAAGGGAAATGGATAGCGCTACGTTGTCAGTATTGAAATGCCTCCGTAAGCTTTATAATCCATTGGTATTCTAAGTAACTGCAGCATTCGGGTTGCTTCGGCTCAGTCTCAGTTCTGTTGCATTGACTTCTCTCACTCCATGGCATGGTGCTGACGTGATAAGGTACCAAGGCGGTCCCAAGATATTAGAGGCTCTCGTACAACCTCGTCGTAACGTTAATGGAGGGCTAATATATCGAGTGCAGTAACGCCTTAGGGGCTCGTGTAGGTTACTTCAGCCATTAGCTAGGCCTTCGGGATGGCTGTATTTCGTACCCACTTTCCTTCCTTTCTTCCAATTTCATACGCCTACTTGCTCAAGCTTTAATCTGTTCTTGCTCTTTTTTCCTGACTTGCTGTTCCCATGCGCATTGATCCTGTGCGGGAACACCTTCGTGCATGGGTTCCCCGTTTCTATCGACTTACTATATATCCCTTGCTCTTTCCTCTGTGATGTCGTTCTGCTCGAAAATGGAGGCTTAAACTTCGTAACTGTAAGTAAGGCGTTACTGCACTTCTTACATTAGCTACCTTTTCATTTGTTACCCACGGTCTCAGAGGCGGGCAGCTGATGCTATGGTTGTATGTGTGTGTGCAGGTTCGGCAGCGAGCAGCTTAAGGAAGAGTTCCTGACGCCCAGCATCAGTGGGGACCTGGTGGCCTGCATTGGTGTCAGTGAGCCACAGGCCGGCTCTGATGTTGCAGGTAACACTGCAATGTAATGGGCCTAAATAGGTCTCGTGTGACTTGCTCAGTGTCGTGCTTGTGTGACAGCCCATTTTATGTCAGCACGTGTTGCTGGTAACCTGCTGCGGCCATGTTATCGGCCCACGCTAACGTGATGTTTGATGTCGACATGAAATGCTGCAGTATTGTGATATGGCAATAGTATATTTGTTACGGACTGCTGCAATGTTCGTGTCAACCTTCGTATTGCAGGGGCCGGTCTGCTGCCTTGGTTTCGTGTTGAGTCATTGGCAGGGATCGGCCAACAGTAGCTACCTGCTGCAATTTTCATACTCCGACTGATCTTTCTGTTGTCTGTTCTTCCTCTTCTTTCCCGACTTGCTGTTCCCATGCGCGTTGATCCTGTGTGGGATCATGGGTGCATGGGTTCCCCGTTTTTCTATCGACATACTATATGTCCCTTCCTTTTCCTCTCTTAGAAGAGCTTAGTACTTATTTAGGGAGGCTTAAATCTTCTTATAATACCTAATACCTGCTGCAATGTAGGTACCTACTGTTTCGCTGGCAGGGATTGGCCGACAGTAGCTACGTACCTGCTGCAATGTAGCTATCTACTGTTTCGCTGACAGGGATCGGCCGACAGTAGCTACCTGCTGCAATGTAGCTACCTACTGTTTCGCTGACAGGGATCGGCCGACAGCAGCTACCTGCTGCAATGTAGCTATCTACTGTTTCGCTGGCAATGATCGGCCGACAGTAGCTACCTGCTGCAATGTAGCTATCTACTGTTTCGCTGACAGGGATCAGGACCACAGCCAGGCGAGTAGGAGACGATCTGATCATCAACGGAGGCAAGTTGTGGATCACCAACGGAGCTCAGGCCGACTGGATGTGTTGCCTCGCCAACACCTCGTCTGACAAGGCCGTACACCTCAGCAAGAGTCTCATTTGTGTGCCACTCAGCACGCCGGGTGAGTGCCATACTCCTCAGCACGCCGGGTGAGTGCCATACTCCTCAGCACGCCGGGTGAGTGCCATACTCCTCAGCACGCCGGGTGAGTGTCATACTCCTCAGCATGCCGGGTGAGTGCCATACTCCTCAGCACGCCGGGTGGGTGCCATAGTCCTCAGCACGCCGGGTGAGTGCCATACTCCTCAGCAC
>LQNS02001154.1:423994-443033 GCA_001587735.2 Parhyale hawaiensis
CAAAAAAAATTATAAAATCCAGAAGATGTCTTACTGAGAAAAAACATAATAAATCTTTGTAATATTGCTAAGAACTCTTGTGAATTTCATAGCAAACCATCCATAACTGAAAACAGTGTTGTAAAAATTAGGCAGACAAACGGTGTGGGGGATTTTCACAAAAAGGTAATACTGTACCGGAAATCTGTTACTACTATCAACATGCCTAACATCCTTGTAAATTTTGTTAAAATCTTTTCATAAGTTTCTGAGTTATCTTGGTGACAGACAAACAAACAAACACGTCCAAAGCATAACTTCCCTGGCGGAGGTAAATATGTTTATAATTTCTCAGTTCACTGCCATCACGCATCCTAGGTAAGACCTAACCCACCCCAGCCAGACCTAACCCACCCCAGCCAGACCTAACCCACGCCCCCCTCTCCGCAGGTGCTGGTGAGCCGCTACTACCGCGACCTCCGACTGGGCAGCATCGGCGGAGGCGCAGACGAAGTCATGCTCTCAATCATCGCTAAGACGATGGGCAACTTACCGGCGCCCAAGAAATGATGTTCTTTGTTGTGTGGCGTGGTGACCCGGTGTGACCGCGGCTGTACTGCTGGTGCTGCTGCGCGTGTCACGTGACATTGTAGTATATATATCTATGTTGTTTACCTTACGTGTCTCTGGTGAGGTCATGACTAGCGCTGCATTCCGTGGACACAGGATTCCGCCAAGCAACAAGTGCTGCCAGGCAGGAGGTGGACAAACAATAGTTGTGAATTTCATGAAGATTGAGTTATGTATGTTGCTAACAGTCAGACGGACAGTCTCGGGACAGACAACCCCGACAAAAACAAAACCTAATGGAAGTAAGGACGCTCCCGTCGTGGGTGCGGCCGGACCTCGCAAGAGTGTTTGTAGCTATACGATCAACGAAGTAATTCGCATGTGTGTAAAGTCCAGAAGAATAGGCTATTGTGCGGCGCTTCTGTCATGGCCAGAGCTCTGTGCCTTATGCCACGGGTCGGCTCTCTTCAAGCAATGAAGAACTAGAGCACTCTGAGAGCGCGTACCTCCGCCAAACAAGGCAACGGTAACGAAAAATTCAAATCAGCTCTAAAACTATGATTTTCTATGTTTCAGCACCAAAATCTGATCGCATGTGCCATTTGATAATATTAACAGTGTCCATTCATAAATTTTTGAGTTATGCTACTAACAAACATCTTACCAAACATAATTCAAACGGACGAACAGTTCATCACCAAAATTTAATTAATTAGCTATGTCTTTTGAGATAACAGTTCCTGAAAATTTAATAAAAATCCATCCATAATTATTGCGTTGTTGCGCTAACAAACATTTTAACAAATACTAGTCAATCACACAAACGGACCTACCGATCATCGCTAAAATTTAATAAATTATGTCTTTTAACAGTAGCTACTAACAATTCTTGAAAATTTCCTAAAGATCCATCCATAATTTTTTCAGTTATTGTGCTAACAAACTTAAAATCAAACCCAGCAACAAACAAACAAACGAACGAACGAACCAACAGATCATCACAAAAATTTTATCATTTACTCTCTGTAATAAACCCAACAACTCGTGTAAATTTCCATTATATTTTAAGTTAATGGTGCTAAAAAATAATAGGCAAACAAATAATCAAACGGATGGACAGATCTTCACCAAGCGTTAATTATCTGTTCCTCCTAATATACCTGACAATCCCTGTTAATTTCGTCAAAATCGGCCAATAACTTTTTGAGTTCTTCTGATGACAGACAGACAAAGTGACAAACCCGATGAAAACATAACCTCCGTGGCGGAGGTAAATATTAAAATCCTCACCCCATCATTAAGAGCATTAAGGAACTCCTCCATCACTCTAATAAATTTGTCTATATTTGCTGGGTTCCCAGTCATGTGGGTGTGGGGGCTACATCAGCTGATGACCTACTGGCCACGGGAATACCGACGTACTGGCCACGGGAATACCGACGTACTGGCCACGGGAGTACCGACGTACTGACCACGGGAATACCGACGTACTGGCCACGGGAATACCGAGATCAGACCTCCAGTGTCAGGTGCGGCGGCGAGCGAGGGGCCCTTGGCTCGCAGAGTGGCGGGGCATCGCAGACAACGAAAAATTGAGAGAATTTAATGTTGATTTTCGCCCTTTCCCAAACTCTTCGTGTGAGCGCCGCTCTGGGGAGCGTGCACGGGCTCTCCTTTGAATTGGCCTCATGCGCCTCACTCGGGAATTCTATATGACTGTATAGTTCCTCTAACTGTGGAGCATGTTCTAGCTGAGTGTCCTTCCTAGGATGACTAACGGCAACGGCTTTTCCAAAACCCTAGCCCTACTTTGTCAGACCTAGTTGGTCACACCTCCGACTCCGGCAGTCCATTATATACGTTCCTCGGTAATATTGGACTCCTTCATACAATATAACGAGTTTACCTAGCAGAAGTAAGTACGTTTCCGAGAGTCCCTCAGTATAATAGCATACATATAACCGGACCCCCTTTTTTTTATTCTTCCAACTTGCATTCGAGCTACAATTTGACATTTGTAAAGGTAAATAATGTCAAGCGAAATTCACTGCTGAATCGCCAAGTAGCGGCTGCGGTGGGGAAACAATAGATAAATGCCGCGGGTTTTGTGGACGTGTTGACCTTCGTATTGTGGCTTTACGGGTACGTGTTGAATTCATTTTGTGGTGCTATAGTTAATAGTTAGTGCTGGTTTGAGCCCCAGGCGGCAGCTACTCGCCCTTCAGCAGCCCGTGGCACGTCCTATGTAGTTTGTGTGGGACGTTTGGAAATTGTATTCTGGGTTCATTTGTGTGTTGACATCTTGACAGAGCAGCATTGCTGGCTAGCGTGTACATTGCGCAGTTCTTGTTAACTTGTTGGTGATTCAGTCACGTAGGTATTGTGCGAAATGTTTACTATCTACTTGTATGATTTTATATGGGTATTGCATTGCCAACTTTTGAAAAATAAAAGAGCTACTTTTGTAAATAGAATTTTTTATAATCCTTTCGCTAGTAACATCGTGTTGGCTGCTGATGCACGTCCGCTGCTGCTGGACAGAGCTGCAGTTGGGACATTAACTGCTACGGAACCTGTACAGGCGTGATTGCTTCGAGGAGGTCTCGTGTTATTTTTACGCGTCTACATTGCTTGTTAAATCTATAAGGAACTAGAACGCCTCGTGGCGTAAGACCACCATCTGCGGTAGGGGCAAATTCAATAGCCTGAGGCCGCTCGCTAAAGAACTTGATAGATACATACGATGAATCTAGCTTTTATGTCCTTAAATTATCAATACAGATGTACCCGGTGCTCATGGGAGTGTACATTTTTGATGGCCAGCTAATTCTAGTTTTTCTTTTTTTTTTTTTTTGCATGGTTTTCGGCGCGAGGCAGGCGTGACGCCTGCTGCGCTAGTAACTGAACCCACTATAGTAATAATAAAATTTTTTTGCATTGTTCAAATCTAAGTCAGTGCACGGGACTCCCTATAAAATTATGAACATTGCCGAACTCTTTCCTCTTTTCGTGTGGTGTTACAGATTCAACGCAGACAAATTTGATGGCCGCTAACTCAAAATTCTTACTATTTTTCACATCTCAGTCAACCCACGAGACTGCCTGAAAAAACTATTATTATGACTCAACTCCTGCCTCTGTTTGAGTGGATACCTTACTTTTGATACCTCTGAGGATACTTCGGACGAAGTCCAGGCGACGCTACACACGCAACCCATCTTGTGCAGAGGTGATGCTGCAGTCCGTGACCAGCGAAGTGGCTAACAGCGAGTTATCCCCACAGTTCACGTAGCCGCTTACAGCAGGTTTATCTGGCACTTTCAGTAAGCAGGCGTCCAGTAAGTGTTTAAATTTCGCAGTCTCTGTACCGGTGACATTTCGAATGTGACGAGGCATTTTGTTGAATAATCTCGCCCCTCAGACCACAAAACAATTAGAATACTTTGTGGCTATCGCATCACCACCAGTTTTGATCGGAATGCGTACCTCACAAGTGCGACCAATACGGTTTGAGTGTCTGGCCTGGATTCGCCCATTGACATTGACAGTAATNAAAGTTAATCATCTGTTCCTCCTAACATACCTAACAATCCCTGTAAATTTCATCCAAATCGGTTCATAACTTTTTGAGTTATCCTGGTGACAGACAAACACGACGAAAACATAACCTCCTTGGCGGAGGTAATAATGTCAAGCGAAATTCACTGCTGAATCGCCAAGTAGCGGCTGTGGTGGGGAAACAATAAATAAATGCCGCGGGTTTTGTGGGCGTCTTGACCTTCGTATTTTGGCTTTACGGGTACGTGTTGAATTCATTTTGTGGTGCTATAGTTAATAGTTAGTGCTGGTCTGTGCCCCAGGCGGCAGCTACTCGCCCCTCAGCAGCCCGTGGCACGTCCTATGTAGTTTGTGTGGACGTGTGGAAATTGTTTTCTGGGTTCATTTGTGTGTTGACATCCTGACCGGTTAGCATTGCTGGCTAGCGTGTACATTGCGAAGTTCTTGTTAACTTGTTGGTGATTCAGTCACGTAGGTATTGTACTAAATGTTTACTATCTACTTATATAATTTTATATGGGTATTGCATTGCCAACTTTTGAAAAATAAAAGAGCTACTTTTGTAAATAGAATTTTTTATTACTCTTTCGCTAGTAAGATCGTGTTGCCTGCTGAATGTACGCCCGCTGCTGCTGGACAGAGCTACACTTGAGACATTAGCTACTACGGGACCTGTACACTCAGTGTACAGGCGGGATTGCTTCGAGAAGGTCTCGTGTTATTTTTACGCGTCTACATTGCTTGTTGAATCTATAAGGAACTAGAACGCCTCGTGGCGTAAGACCACCATCTGCGGTATGGGCAAATTCAATAGACGGAGGCCGCTCGCTGAAGAACTTGATAAATACATACGATAAATCTGGCTTTTATGTCCTTCAATTAACGATACAGATGTACCCGATGCTCATGGGAGTGTACATTTTTGATGGCCAGCTAATTCTAGTTTTTCTTTTTTTTTTGCATTGTTTTCGGCGCGAGGCGGGAGTGATGCCTGCGGCGCTAGTAACCCAACCCACTATAATAATAATAACAATAATAATAAAATTTTTTTTGCATTGTTCAAATCTAAGTCAGTGCACGTGACTCCCTATAAAATTATGAACATTGCTGAACTCTTTCCTCTTTTCGTGTGGTGTCACAGATTCAACGCAGACATATTTGGTGGCCAGCTAACTCAAAATTCTTACTATTTTTCACATCTCAGTCAACGCACCAGACTGCCTATAAAATTATTATTGACTCAACTCCTGCCTCTGTTTGAGTGGATACCTTACTTTTGATACCTTTGAGGATACTTCGGACGAGGCGCTCTAAGTCTTTCTGTAAACAAAATAGTTAACAAAATTCAGTACAATCGCGAAGGAGTTTTGATGGCTAGCTTATTCTATTTTTTTTTGCCATGGGTCACATCTAGGGCAAAAAAATAAGAACATTGCTCGACTCCTTCTAACACTTTGGATGGACATGCATATACGTACATGTATATGCATGTATATGTACATGTATACAAAGTTGTCTAGGAAGTCTCATATAAACAAAAAAAAAAAACAAATATTTATTATCTTGTATACAGGGTACAATGGATACACCTATCGAGGTTTTGAAAAACGGAATTAAGATCTTAAAACTTCTAGGTCATCACACTTCTCGTCCTCTTCGTCAGGCACGACTCTCAGTTAATAGGATCCCTCATCGTGCATCGCCTGGCCTCTCGTGTTGGAGTGCTCCACGCAGTGTAAATCCGTAGCGTGCCGTCCGGGGAATCGAACCCGGGCCTCCGTTGATGCGATGCCGAACCGTTGTCACTTCACTTCATCGATAACTTATGCCTCACCGGGCGACCCAAAAAACTAGGGAGACATCCCAGAGTCGCCTTAGTGAAATCCGGGACTAAAATGCCGTCCGTAGGCTAAAAAAAAAATTCTGGACAACTCTATGGGTGGGAAACGCTGTCTTTTCGGCAGATAACCGACCATCACCCCAGTGCGAGGAAGCTTGCTAACACCCAGCTTGCCCTTACAGACGTTATGTGAGGCCAGGCATGGTTCTGCTAACGTCCCAATGTGCATTTATTACTTAGCGTCGTCGTTTCATTGGCCTTACATTGAGCTTTTATTACTTAGCGTCAATCTTTGATACTTAAATCTTCAACGAAAACATTATCACCTCTCTCACTTCTTTCGCGAATGATAAAAAGAATTCTATAGGCAATGGGTTGACCAATTGGCTGGTGGACTCACGTTCTCGATGTTGTTTGAAGAGCTCCGAGTGTCTGTTAACTTACATTTTCTATGCTCTTCGTCCCTCAGCAGGACTTAGTCTCGGACCTTCTGTCATACCCACGGTAGCAGCAGCAGCCTTTCGTGCTAAACTGATGGTGCTGGAGGTGGCGGGACAGAGTACCAAGCCAGGTGAGCGATCTTTGTAGCCCTCGGTGCGTGAGTCTGCAGTTGCTTGGTATGCACTGCTGCCGGGAGTCACTTACCTTGCCCTGAAATGGGAGGGTAGGGGACGCACGTCGTTGAACCTTCCGTCGATGGTACCATAGATCTTGACGACCCGTGATCGACCACAGCCGTACTTATTCCCTTAGGGACCTTTGTTTCATATCCACGGCACGGATCAGTGCGTGCGGGTTTCCAAGCAAGCGAAAGGTGCGGTCAAGTTCAATTTATCTGTAAATCCGTCCCTGCTGTCTGGTGATGACGGTAGACTGTCGAGGCTCATTGCAGGGCGAGAGCAACAAGGTACAAAAAATTCCGTAAGTTTATCTCTACTCGGCACATTTGAAGTGCAGCAGACTGCTAGCAAATACCGTGACAACATTTTATGGCCGAGGCATCATCTGCCTCAATGTAAAAACAAGCATGCAATGAATAGCTTACGAGTCTGGGTCTGATAGAACGCAATGTGCATCGGGCCAGGTTTATGCAAACTACATTCATCGGCGCAGAGCCAACTCGATTGATCCGACTACGTTGCTTAGATCCGCCTTTGAACTCGTTCAATATAAAATAATTTTATTGAAACAGCGCGACACGAAAGAAAACAATCTATGTATAGGTGTTAACACGAGAGTTGTTCCTATAATTTCGCAGTAATTCCTGTGTCTGGAGCCCATTGGTAGCTTCGGCTAATTGGACAAGAAAAATTAATTCATAAACTCCAAGGAGGAAGAAAGAACTTAAAAACTTACATCGTGAACCGAGCCCCGCAGATGCCGCACCACGACCAATTTCTTAACATGCCCCCCCCCCCGAGGCTGCGAGCTGCGTAACCTATGAAGTGTAGAGTACTAAGCCCGGTGCCCACGTAACAAGTTTTGTTGCCTCTAGCAGTCTGGAGCGAACTCAACTAATCCGACTGCATAGTCGTGGCCGTGACTTCAGCACGGCGTGTATGAACACCGCGCACTAATTCTCAAAACATCAATCTTTGTGCACTTAAAGTGCTCAGAATTGGGAGCGATAGTTGGAAGCTCGCCACTGCCATTTGCTATTATGTAAATATTGCAGCAGCGACTGAACATTTGGACAATTTTTTATTCAGTTAAAGTTTGCGCGAGCCGAAGTCTCGTCGCGGCTACCTAAACGGTTTAGTCGAGCTGCTTCTCGGGTGCGAGCGGCAACGATAGTAGTTGCGTGTGCACCGGGCTTAAGCAGAACAATTAACACCATACAACAGATGCAAGTCAATACCGTACTGACCTACGTGTAGCGCCTTATGGAACATTGTATGATGACAGCAACACAAGTCTCAACTTCTTCGCAAATAAATCTTGGGCGCCACTAACAGAGCTACAGGTAGTGAAGTCATAATCATTAAAGCTTGTTACATGAATGCGCTCTGATAACGAAATATGCAATAAAACGGCAACGTCATTTCACTCGCTTTCTTTAAACCTAGCAAACTAAATATCCGGTCCCAAAAGTAATCATGGGACTGTCCCAAAAAGATATTAGTGGAAGTAAGAAGCTTCCAAGAGCGGCAGGTGGCAGCGGGACACGTGGGAGCTAACAGCCTGACAGTTCTGCCCTGCAGCGCCTGGACCTGCGCAGCGTTAGTTAGGTCCGCACTGCCCAAGGTCACCGCCCCCCCCCCCGTACGTCAGGTGTGGGCGTGGCTGAACACGTTAAGTTCGTTTTTCAGCCATGGGTGTGGGTACATATGTTGTGCGCGTTTGGTGGATTTGCGCGATCGNTTAGGTCCGCACTGCCCAAGGTCACCGCCCCCCCCCCCGTACGTCAGGTGTGGGCGTGGCTGAACACGTTAAGTTCGTTTTTCAGCCATGGGTGTGGGTACATATGTTGTGCGCGTTTGGTGGATTTGCGCGATCGATTGATCGCGCAAATCCACCAAACGCGCGCAACACATACACCAGACTCTGTAATGGGCACTAAATACATTAAAGTATTTAAATAGTAATACATCAGTAAAATGCAATTTATTATTCAATACATTTTCAAAACATANATCGCGCAAATCCACCAAACGCGCGCAACACATACACCAGACTCTGTAATGGGCACTAAATACATTAAAGTATTTAAATAGTAATACATCAGTAAAATGCAATTTATTATTCAATACATTTTCAAAACATATTTAACTACTAAGTACATGAACTGTATTTAATTACTAAGGTAATATTCAATTTTTTTCCTTCTAAGCCCCGAAAGGAACTAATTTAGCTATATTCTTAGTGTTCATAAAATTAAATATTGATGTACTAACACAACACAAATTGTGACACACATCTTCCAAAAATCTTTAGTAATCCTCTAGAAAACATAGAAAATACGAATCGGAGGCGACAGCTTCCAATTCGGCACCTGCTAATGTTTTACTGGAGGACTGATTTAGTCTGCATCAGCTTCCTGGTTAGCTGATGGACAGTGGAAATTAACTCACCCGTTCATTGAAATGATTCAAGCTTACAAAATACTGTTTGTAAGATCGTACTATCTTCGGATTTTACATACCTATTTTCTTACAGTCCTAACACATAACAGCCTTGATGATCTAGCTCAGGACGAACTGCGGTAAACCGCAGCCGTGAACTTTTCAGAGCCAGTTAGAACATAGTTGAAGAACGAGCCAGTGATCGTGGGTTTTCCATTTGGGGCCTACGATCAAGTTGACTTTACCTTTAAAAGACCCACAAACAGATCTTCCCCACCTAAATAATCGAGCATCGTGCAATAGCAATAGGCTTTAGTGTTAATGTCAAGCCTGGACTGCATAGGTTTGAGACTGTTGCCAGCAGGCAAGTTCTGTTTCCATTGCTAATGTAGAATTCGGTGTTTAGATGCTATTGCAGGGCTACTGACCCTAGCCACAAAGAAGATTTTGAGGGGCGTAGACCGTCTCATAGGAGCTTTCGTCGTTGGTGCCATAACTCTGGACGATCTGAGATCGATTGAGCCCGTGCACGCATCTGTGGCGGCAGTGTGGCCAGAAGCAAGGCCACCTAAAATACATCAGGAAGCCTTTTCAGAAGGCACATTTGTATCAGCAGCAGCACGTGTGGGCTCCCATGTGGGATGTGTAACATATCCTGCAGAAAAAAGCACTCGGGTTTTTCCCTGGGTTTTAGACAGTCAGGAAAGCAACTGCACAAAGCACTAATTAAATAATTCTGCCACAAGCGGCAATTTTCTTATAAATAGGCGTCGGAACTTCTAACAAAAACTTTCCGTTATTTTCTAAAGGATTTAATTACAGGGAGGACTTCGTGTGGGGATGCTGGGGTGATAAATGATTGCGCAACAGTAACATGCGCATCATAGGTGACTGGCTGCTGGGTGGTATATCAGTACCTAATTTGCTGGCTATGCTGCTGACGGTGTTTAATTCCTAGAGACCGCCTCAGGCTCGCACGACTCTTCACTGCCAACATTTAGCACAATAAAAGTATTTTTCCGCGAAGGAGCTCTAATTTGCCTAGAACAATTACGCCAAGTGTGCTTCATATAGTTTCTACACAGCTCAACTAGTTGCCAGAAATGACGCCGCTTAGTTTGAGTGAAGACACCGCAAATGCGCGTTCTCCCGCGAAAAGAACATTCATTACGATTTTTTGCTGGTGCACCCCAGGGAGTCATAATAAAGTTATTGTTACTCCCTGATGTGAGATTCATCCTGATTTGGACAATATCTGTCGTATATATGTTACAATGAATGTTTGAAATAAGTAATTTCACGAAATCCCTGAAAATTTCAGTCATTTCGTGTAATCACTTTTTCACTCGGGGATTTCACGAAATTACTGAAATACTGAGGAATTTCATGAAATCGCTTAAACATACAGCCAGTGATTTCACGAAATAACTGAAGCACAAATCTAGCACTGCAATGGCCAATGACCCACCTAAATGTGTAAAACTCAACTGGCCCAGATAATCTTGCTCCCCGCGCACTACGAGAAATGGCTCCTGTCATCGTAAAGCCACAGCTCGAAATATTTAATCGGTCTCTGAGAACGGGAGAAGTTCCGCAGGATTGGAGCCTAGCTAAGGTTATACCGATACATAAGAAGGGGGACAAGGGAAGCCCCAGCAACTATCGACCAATCAGTGTTAAATAGGTCGTCAGCAAAACTATTGAACGCCACCTGAAAAAGCGCATCACTGACCACTAAAGAATGCATCAGCTCATATCAGACTCTCAGCATGGCTCTCGAAATGGAAGAAGCTTCTTAACAAACCTTCTGGACTTTTTCTCAAAAGTTACGGATATTAAAGATGAAGAGAAGGGTGTAGACCTTTTGCATCTAGACTTCTAAAAGGCTTTTGATAAAGTCCCCCATTGACGGCTACTGAAGAAAATTAGAAGCCCATGGCATCCAGGGAGACTATTAACGATGGATCGGGGCATGGCTTACGGGTCGGCATGGAATATAACAGAACATGGCAGATGAGCTTTAATGCCGACAAATGCTTAGTAAAGCACGCAAGGCTCGTGAACCCTTCAACTCTTTTGAAATGAATGGGACGGAGTTGGCTCCTGTTACCAAACAACGTGACTTGGGAATCACTATTACAAACAAACTACAACACAGTCAGCAAGTTGACAAGAGTGTGAAAATGGCAAGCAGAGTACTGGGATTGATCACCAGAAATTTTGAATAGGGTAACATGTCTAGTACCCGTCCACCATGCTAGTAGCCGTCAACTTAGCACTAAAAAGCTTCCTGTGTGAAAACTAGCAGTGCTAGAAAGCCGTACATACGCTCAAACTGTAGGCTAAATAGTGCCGCACCATCCCTGAAAATGAAGGGCTTAATAAATAAAACAAGAAAAAATATTGGTGGTTTTCACATTTTTTCCACTAAAAACATGAAAAAAATGTGAAAACCAACACCAATTTCTATTGTTTAATTTTTTGAGCCCGTCATTTTCAGGAATGGTGCGGCACTATTTAGCCTACAGTTTGAGCCTATGTACGGCTTTCTAGCACTGCTAGTTTTCACACATGAAGCTTTTTAGTGCTAAGTGGACGGCTACTAGCATGGTGGACGGGTACTAGACATGTTACCCTACAAGTCCAAGGACATCATCGTTCCCTTATGCAAGGCGTTAGTGCGGCCACACTTAGAATTTGCTGTTCAATTCTGGTCGCCACATCTCTGTAAAGATATCGATAACATGGAAAGAGTCTAACGCAAAGCGACGAAACTGACACTTCAGCTGAGAAACAAGTCGTATGAACGTCGCCTGAATGAACTGGGTCTGATCTCTCTCTAGCGAAGACGACTGAGGTGGCAACTAATAGAAACATTCAAGTATTTGAACGGCTTCAACGACGTACCTACAACGGGACTCTTTGAAAGAGACCTACCTCAATGATCGCTTGCGAAACAGCTGTCAAAAATTCAAGCATAAAGCTCGAAGAACGACCTTAAGTCAGCAGTTCTCTCCCTATTTCATAGTGAGCATTTGGAATAGACTCTCTTCCGACGTTGTTATAGTGAGGAATCAGTCAACGCGTTTAATAATCGTCTTGACCTACATTGGGAGAGACATCCCCCGCAGCTAAGAATTCCTCCTCCAAAAGTCGCACACTCCTAACGGCCAAAGCTTCCGAGGCTTCCTTAATCCGTCTTTCTCTTTATTCCTCTCCAGCTACACAGCCTGACATCTTTAACTCCGCATATTAGCGACTATTGACCCTGCTTTCGTGCATTCATGATCGTCTCTTTTGCAGAGATTGTTTTTCCTCCCTTTTTGTCTTCTCTTTTCCCCAGTCCTTTATATCCTACTAGTATAGTAAAAGCTCATAGAGAGCCGGGGTGAGGGTAAGTTTCGGTGTCTCTTTGAGAATGGGCCTGTTGGTTTGTCAACTGCCGCCTATCTAATCTAATATGCTTACATAGAATTAAAATAATTTCATATTTGACGCACAATTAAAGAATTAAAATAGGCCAAGGTGTACAAGGATCTTTCTTACTGCCTTCATCAATATGACGATCTCTTATGATGCATGTGGAAATTTGGCGGGAGGTATCTACTTGACATGTTCATAACTGATTCGAACACGAAACCGTATCGTGACATCTAGCGTTGCATTTGGGTTTTACCTTGAAATATGTGCACAAGTAAGTCAGCATGTCCTAAGATCAATGCTGAGGCGAAGCAAAAGTTGCCGAGACGGTCATTTTGTCACCAAATGCTCGACCAGACTCAGCGAAATTGTTGCCTAAAGAGCGAGTTCAGCAGAATGCGTCGAGGCTTTCTAGCAACTCAAAGCAACTTGTGGTCTAGTTTTCCCTGTTATCTGTTCTCTACTATGGTATGTAACGCATCAGTTTTACTTAAAAACTTACGGTAAATGGTGTCGATCGTAACTGCAAGGTAAAAAAAACTGAATTTGTCTCCAGGCTCCAACTATAATAACCGTACGAGACGTTCATTTCAACATTTATTTAGAAACTACAAGATAGCACAAAACATTCAGTCGGTGAGTATGCGACTTCCAAAAACTTTACCCTAGAACATTGGAAGTGTTGAAACGTTAGTTAGTTTAAAGTTGCAATAACGCAGAGTTTTAGCGTTACATGACATTCAAGCGCCTCTAGTAATAATCACGACAACGTGACGGCCGAACTGAAAAGTAGAGTTAGAGTGACTGAGCAAGTTTTGCAAGTGTGCCCACGCTATTATATTCCTTTGGGTCTTTCATTAACTTCTGCTTCAAAAGACTTTCGCTGCTTTCACTAGACTTGGTAAATATCTGTACACAAAGAATCAGAACATCACACAAGAAAATGTAAAGGTGGGAAAAAGCGAAACAAATGTCGTCGGTTGGGAGATCTAAAGAAACAAGTAAGAAACCAAGTGGGCACGGCAAGAGCTGTCCCGATCACCTTACTGAAGGTTTGGAAGATTACAGTAACGCATGAGCGACCCTGGAAGCGCAGATCAGGAAATGGCGAACATAGCTAACGTTACTCTATGGCTTACGTCGCATCCAATGTCACAGAACGCCCCCATGTCACAGATTTACTGTTGCCTCGTTCAGTACATCTGTGTAAAAATGGTTGCCGGAGTTCGGCGATTTCATGAAATTCCTGAATATTTAAGTAATTTCGTGGAATCTAAGAGTGGAACAGTGATTACACGAAATGACTGAAATTTTCAGGGATTTCACGAAATTACTGATTTCACACATTCACTGTAACATATATACCCCAGCAATGACATTTGAGTGTGTCCTACTTTTATGCACTCTTACGGAGGACAGCTCGTGTGATCAGAAATATTAGACCATTCAGGGCAGCGACACTGGAAGCACTTCGGACAGCGACAGAAATATCCCCGCCTCCACTCCCCTCTCTATACGTACGATAACCATTGTACCCACCTACCGAAGCGACAGTACATTAGCTGAACCATGTTTCCCACAGCGCAGTTGTATAAGGTCTGAGGTAATATTTATCGAGTAAAGCAGGCTTTCAGTAGTTCAGCTTTCTTTCGTAAACTAAAATTTTCAGCCGGCTCAACGTAATCGGGTTGCTTATAACAGTTTGTACACAGATTCAAAAATTGCAAAGCCGAAGCTCCTATTTGAAATTTTAGACAAGTCGAAAAGCTCCGCAAAATCTTGCCGCCACATTCAGTAGAGAAATTCATCAAGAGGTTAAATAATCTCGAGGTCCGGGCAAGCTGCAGCTGTGATGCGAAAGCATAACCGTGTTAATTAAGTTGGCTCTACGCTGATAGCACCGACAAATGTCACCCCTGTGAACCCTGCCTGTGCGTCCAAGTGCGTTGCTATGTCTATCTAACCTCACAGAGCATCGCTGAATGAATTCGCTCAGTCAGAATAAAATATTAGTGCGAAGCTGGCGCTTAAGGCGAGTCCACACGACAATCATCTCAAAGCGTTCACTCATCCGCTCGTTCGAACGTCTTGTAGCGTCGGTGTGAGCACAACTTTGTGCCCACCACAAAATATTGAAATGCTAACCGTCACATCAGTCTCCTCCACATGTGTCACTGGACAAGTTACGGACCTCTTGGAAGTTGGAGTGAAATGGAACTCAGAAAACAGTGTACGTTTCTGCTATTTCTCGGGCACCGTAACACATTCCGACAAGTGGTTAGGCAAACGCGTTCAGATGGATGATGTGTGAACTCGGCTTAAAGGCCGAAGCTGCATGCGAATAACAGCCGTAGGGTCGAGCAGAACACAAGCTACGCTAAATGTTAATTCACTATGAATTTAAAAGAAAATATCAAGAGCGTTACTAGCGATAGCAGCTGAGCAGATTCATTTGAAAGCTGACATTGTAACACCTCATGTGGTAGACACACTTGCGTTTTCCGAGGCTCAAGACAATATTCGGACGATGAGCTGAGGAAGGTCTTCATTTGATCACCGAGCAAACCTGCCTTTTGTAGGCTTGCTGGCGATCCGCGGTCAAAACTCGCAAACTCGCGTTGTTTTGAATTTCTTGACGGAAATGGAGATAACAATGACGCGTGTCGCATGTATCGGAAAATGCGGCATCACAAACCGGGATGAGACTTTCGTGTGACGGAATAAGCCATGGCTTGTATTTATTTTAATAACTCAAAAATTTGATAGCTGGCTTAACGAAGCTAGCTAACACTGCAAATGTTGGTGATCACTTCTAAACACAATCAGCTCCTGAACCATTACTTTGGCTCCATTATGAATGGACTAAGCCGTACCAAAGGGCCGTTTCTTCTTTAAGTAGGCTATGGGAATATCAAGCATTTAACCTCTACCAAGAGTTGTCACTTCGGCATAGGACTGTGAGGCAAACGTCGGCCGCTCACTTCTCCAGTTCTCTTCTTTTTGGACCAACAAATAACTGCCACCGCAGTTTGGACCAACAAATAACTGCCACCGCAGTTTGCACATTTCCTAACCGAGGACTTACGTGATAAGAAGCGAAGGTGCAGTTCGTTGAAGTACAGATGGGGCAGACCAAATTCCCAGGTTTGGGGCACTCTGAGGTTCGATGGCCCCCACAGCATAGCACTTGTAGCAAGTGCGAATTTCACAGAAGCGCTCTTCGCAAGTCTTCTTATTGGGATTGCGAGGTTAAACAACAGCAAACAAATTTGCTGGCAACGTGCTGCCATTGCCTGGGTATATAGGGAGGGTGGATTTCACTGTGGTGGCCTTCGGGAACTTGTAGATGTGAACTTTCAGCCATTTTTTCACTTTCGACTTCAGCCCTAATGTCATCTGCAGACTGCTCACTGACTGAGTCATCAAATCCAGTAACAACAGCGCTGTGCTTGGGTCTAAGACGAGGAGGCATCTTTGGTTTACATCCCTTGGCCTTTAAGAAACTTAGGCATTTCTCTCCTAACAGCTTATCCACATCGTCGCCACCTCGGAGTATATATATTTACTCCGAGGTGGCCACCATTGCAGCACACCGGTTCATTCCCACGAATGCACAACCTGGGGAGCACTTTACACCAGTTATTTTCAAGACTTTTAAAATATTCGGCCCAACAACTTCGCCTGCAAATCTAAGCTTGATCTTGGACATCTTAACTGTTCATCATTAGCTGTTTTGCAACAAACGAAGCGCGAATGGCTCTGAAAGGTGATGTCAGGTCTGCAGCTGGGAGTGGCACGTCCATCTCCTACGAGAGTTAGCTGGAGACTCCTTACTTCTTAAGCCGCGTCTACACGACGATCTTTTTCGTCGAAGTTTGTGATCGCGGAGAGATTTTGATCGCCAAACACACGCGGAGAGCCTTCGAAGTCCGTGATCTTTGATCGCCGACAGTGCTGGAAATCACGANTAATTTTCTATTGAAATGTGCCCGCTTAGCGAATTTTATTTATGTTTGATTCGAACTTCTGTACTGCGGGAAGCATTTGGCAACTATGTGTTGCCAATTAGTAATAACTGTAGCATATTCCTCAAGTTACGTCTGTACCTTTTTTTTCCATTAGTTAAACTACAATGGAGCAAGAGTTCCGTTTTAATGGAATAAACGGATGTACACAGTGTGAATTGCAGTAGAAATTGAATAAATTTATAAATAAAAAATGAGAAATTATTGTTCTTTCTTGAGCATTTCTGCATTTGAGGGGATGCCAGTGAATGAATTTTTAGCTATACTTTTTGCCAGTATACATAAAGTTTAGCCCGCTAATCAGCATCTACAACTACAATAAATATCTGACCGTTAATGTGAGGGTGAAATATCGATTAATAGTAATGGAGTGCTGAATTTGCGTTTAGTGACCTTCAATTGATCGTGGCTTCTGTTTTTGATGCCGTTGGAACAAGGAGGCGGAATTGTTTGTGATTTTGATCGTCAATTCTTGTGTTTGTGATCGCTGAAAAGATCGGCGTGTAGACGCAGCTTTAAAGATGCGGCGCATCACCGCGCATGATCGCATCGCCGATGTAGGCATTAGCGCCCCTGGAGATGCGGCGCATCACCGCGCATGATCGCATCGCCGATGTAGGCATTAGCGCCCCTGGAGATTCTTAAAACTGCTGACACAAAATTCTACGATTCTTAATTCGCTCAAAATCAGAAAAGACATTCCACAGTGCGCCTGTGGCATTAGCTGCAGGGTACAAATTACAGCGGCAGCTGAGAATTTCAACATTTTTGAGAAGTTTAATTTTGCGCGAGCTACAACCGTGCCCAGGTACCCAAGTCGGGCTAAGCTCGATGCCCACGTAACAACTTTCGTTGTCTCTAGGAGCCTATCGACAACTCAATTAATCCGACTGCATGATCGTGGCCGTGACTTAGCAGGAAGCGTGTGAAGATAGTACACTAATTATTAAAATATCAATCTTTGTGTACTTAACTGCTCACAATAAGGACCGATAGTTGACAGTTCACAATTGTCACTTGCTCAAGTTGCTCTGGTGTAAAAATCGCAGTAGCGACTGAGATATTCAACAGTTTTTTATAGTTAAATTTTGAGCAAGCCGAAGCTGTGCCGCGGCTTAATAACCGGATTAGTTGAATAGCTTCTAGGCTGCTAGTGTCAACGAAAGTTGTTACGTGTGTACCGGGCTTTAAATGAGTTGCCTCAGTGCTGCCGAAAGTCTCACGTGTGAACCTCTGGCTTACAGTGCAGCTCTATCTAATTTTTTTTTTTTGCCTAATTTTGTTATATTTTCAAGCTTCTCACGAATAGTTGACAACATTGCGCTAATTTCTCTTGTTGAAATGGTACAAAATAAATCTGAAGCTACTTGTTACCGGTAGTTATAAAACGTTTTGCTGTACTAAGTATGTCATCTCAAAAATTTACCTCCCGCACTTTTTATTTTTTATTTTTTTGTAGATGAAGGAGGCTAAAAACACACTCTGTGTCCGTCCATCCATCCGTGTCTGTACATGACACTTTTCAGTATGAGGTAGAGGAACTATAATTTACAAGAAGCTGTGATTTTTGCTGGAATGAAGTTCAACCATAGTTGTTTTCTTAAGAGCTTCTTAGTTTTGGTTTTGTTTATCGACGGAAGATGTGTGCAACTTTAGCCTGGCCACCCTGGAGAGAGAAGAAGACGGATTAACGTGGCCTCGGAAGCTTTGGCTGTTAAGAGTTTGCGACTCCTGGAGGATGAGTTCTTAGCTGTGGACGATGTCTCTCCCAATGTATGTCGAGACGATTTTTAAACGCGTTGACTGACTCCGCACTAACAACATCGGAAGGGAGTCTATTCCAAATGCTGACCATGAATTAGGGGAAGAACTGCTAACCTAAGGTCGTTCTTCGATGCTTGAGATTTTTGACCGTTGTATCGCAAGCGATCATTGAGGTCTCTTCCAAAAAGCCCCGTAGTAGGTACGTCGTTGAAGCCATTCAAATACTTGAATGTTCTATTAGTTGCCCCGGAGTCGTCTTTGTCCGAGAAAGATCAGATCCACTTCTTTTAGGAGACATTCATAAGGTTTATTTTGCAGCCGAGGTATTAATTTCGCTGCCATGCATTGGACTCTTTCCATGTTATCGATATCTTTACACAGATGTGGCGACCAAAATTGAACAGCAAATTCTAAGTGTGGCCGCACTAACGCCTTGTATGTAACCCGAAGCTTTCGGGCCATTAAACGTTGCTCGAATTCAGTGGAACAAAATTTCAAAAAATTAGCAACAGAGCACAGGAAGTACACAAGAGTCGTATCCTGGCTACGGAATATAAAAAGAAACTTTAAATATTCACCCGATTTTCGTCGCTCAATGTACTTCATTCTTCATCAGCTGCTTAATATATCTGATGTGGAGAATGCGTCATATCTGCTGCTATTTGCTGTTTGATGGTAAGCTCATCTTCCATTGTTCAGCCTTGAAGTGTCGGTAGTTAAAGGTTGATTGTTTTTTCTTGTATCAAAAACCTAGAAGACTTTCGAAACTCTTTCAATATGAATATGACTGGGTGTCATCTTATATTCTAAGATATACGTGA
>LQNS02001154.1:451301-462550 GCA_001587735.2 Parhyale hawaiensis
TACGGATGGGATATGTTGGGTACGGATGGGATATGTTGGGTACGGATGGGATATGTTGGGTACGGATGGGATATGTTAGGTACGGATGGGATATGTTGGGTACGGATGGGATATGTTTGGTTACGGATGGGATATGTTCGGTTAAGGATGGGATATGTTCGATTAATGATGGGATACATTATGTGATGGGCAGAATGTATTCGGTTACGGATGGGATAAGTTCGGTTACGGATGGGATAAGTTCGGTTACGGATGGGATAAGTTCGGTTACGGATGGGATAAGTTCGGTTACGGATGGGATAAGTTCGGTTACGGATGGGATAGGCTCGGTTACGGATGTGGTATGCAATAGTTATCTTTCGTATGCCAGCTACGACTCTTCACGATGAATAGCAACGTTGTAAAAAATTGAATTTCAACGCTTCCCGAAAGGGATCAGACGGATGTTAAAACTTCATCATCAATCATTAATATGCTTTTCCTGGAGCAAGTCTCTACAGAAATCACTTTGTCATGAGAAATAATTTGGAAGATAACCAAGAAAACTTCCCATTGTTGCTTCACTACGAGCAATGAAAGTGACCTCCATTCTGTCAGACTTTCTTCCTTATCGTGTGCATCACAATTAAGGGCTCAGTGTGTTGGGCACGCGTTAATACTATTATAAAAATGAAACACTCCGAGAGCGCATACTTCCGCCAACCGAAGCAACATTTACGAAAATTTCAGAATGCTAGAGTTCTGCAACTATGTTTGGCTCTTTTCAGTACCAAAATCTGATTATTTATGCCTCAATTTTATTGAGAATCCGTTGATTTCCGTTCTTAACTTTAAGAGTTATAATGCTGACAAACATTTAGACAAACATTAATCAGACACACCAACGAACAAACCGATCATAACTACAATTGGTCATTTTTGTCTTTTAATATTTCTTACAAACTTCATGAAGATTCGTTCATAAGTTTTTAAGTTATCTTACTGACAAACATATAGAAACGAACATAGAGACAAACAAAAGGACCAACAGATCAACTAAAAGATTTGGTTACTTGCTCTTAGTTTATTCCTGAAAATTTCGTAACGATGCATCTATAACTTTTTGAATTAGGCTATCATGAACAGAGAGGCAGACAAACAAACAAACAAACGGATGAACGGAACTTTGCCAAAAGTTAATCATCGGTTCCTTCTAACATAGCCAGCAATCCATGTGTATTCGTAAAGATCCGTTTACAACTTTTTAAGTTATCTTGGTGACAGACAAGCACATAACCTCATTGGCGGAGGAAAAAATGAGAATATTCCAAACTAGAGAAGCACCCTGACAGCACATACCTAAAACTGACTCTAAAACAATGACTTCCTTGGTATGAGCTCCAAAATCTATAATTATTGTGCCTTTTGACAGTAATGACAACTTCTGTAATTTTCTTGAAGACCGTTCATAACTTCGAGTTATGTTGCTGACAAACATTAGTCAAACACACAAACACACCAACCGATCATAACAAAATTTAATAATACATGTCTTTAAACATTACTAACAATTCCTGTAAATTTCATAAAAAATTGTGCGTATTATTTTGAGTTATTTAGCTATCAAGTGACAGCAACAAACAAACAAGCAGATCATAACAAAAATTTGATCATTTACTTTTCTTAATATACTAAACAACTCATAAATTTCGCAAAACTAAGTCCATAACGTTTTGAGTTTCAACATAATGCAAAATGGGGCAAACAAACGAATTGACGGATCGTCACCAAAGTTAATCATCTGTTCCACCTGGCATACGTAACAATCCCTGCAAGTTTCGTTGAATTCAGTCATAACTTTTTGAGTTATCTTAGTGACAGACAAACTCGATGAAAACAAAACCTTGATGGAGGTAATTATACACTCCCAGTCTGCGACCCATCAGATTCCGTATTAGTAGAGTGGGTGTTGCGTACAAAAGATTGCGGGGGGAGGGATCAAAATTGCTAGAAACTGTGCCGTGCACGGTGTCACTAGGCACGGTGTCACTAGGCACGGTGTCACTAGGCACGGTGTCACTAGGCACGGTGTCACTAGGCACGGTGTCACTAGGCACGGTGTCACTAGGCACGGTGTCACTAGGCAGCACATGAAATTTGGTCTGGTTGAAAAAAATGTCGGGAAAGGGACTGTCTGCGGCACACAGACGCCTGCCTGACAGATGCTCGGATAGAGTAACACACACACACACGCCTGCAGACTTATACGAGCGGCTTAGGTTTTATGGGGTACACGCTTTTGTGACCTGATCAATCTGTGGCCGTTTGGGGCTCCTCGCTGCTTTCCTTCTCTTCGACTTTCTCTCTCTTCTGCCCAGGCTTTCTCCAGAGCCTCCTCCCCAAGCTGGCATAGGTGGACGTCAACAATGGCAATGAACAACAACAACAACAGCCAGTTAACACTAGAAGGACTAAGAAATTAAAACATCCCTAAGGACAGTTGCCGTCAATTGTTGACGGTTAGACAATCGATCCTTCTAGATAGTACTTACCTGTTCACAATCAGTTAGTAATGCCAATCTTCTCATATTTTGGTGCTTTCTACATTAGGCTAAAAAAACTTGGGTAACAGCTAATCTATAGGGCTGTCGAGTGAAAAGTGAATTAAAGCTGAGATATAAATACGGAGTTGGTCCTTCCAGTGCTAAGGAAAGAGTGTGGAGATCCGTACCTTGGGTGATACAGAAGGTTCTACATTCCGGGGTGACGAGGCAGTGTTTGGAGCAGGCGGTCGGTACAGGGATCTTTATAGGTCCGTCGAACTGGGCCATCACTGTTTGTATGAGGCAGTCGGTGCCCATTTGCTGCCCAACAATCTGCAACAGAGGCAGCAGAGGCGTTTCTCCGTGAACAACCAAAAATTCGCAACCACAAACAAAGTTATGGTTCCATTGACGAGCAACTAGAGCAGTCACAAGGACATGAGATGGTATTCAGCGTCCTCTCTCGACAAACATGACAAGTTCTTATTGTAAACAAACGAATAACTATACCCCTCTATAAACAATAGCAGTCTTTAACCACGCGGTTTTGGTGTAAATTTCAGCCTAACGTAACCTATAACCACAAACAAAGCTTTTTAGCCCCAATAAAAAGTCAAATTCTCCTCCAATCATACAACTTCACTTTGTAAATAAACAATGTGACGTCACAACCAAGACCGATAAGCGCTCTCAAAATGAAGTTGCGAGGTGTGGTCGTAAACATAAACAAAAGCGAGTCTCCGTGCGACAACCACGGTTTTGGTCGTCACGTAGACATGAATTTGGTCATTTCTGCAACTTGTGGTTGTATTCACGCACACAACTTCGCCACAAAGAATCGCCTCAGACTGTAAGTGGGCGCACGGTCGCTTCGAGGCTTCATTTCCAGACGATTGTGTTACTGGAACTTAGTGCTGAAGAGTGTGAACCCTCAATGCTGTGACTATAGGGCCAACATATGCTATGACGGAATGTATTACACCTATGGCCACGTTCTGGCGGTGTCGAATGACAAACCCTTAACTGTGTACAGCTTATGTTTCAACCACCAGTTTCTCTGTACAGAGAGCACTGTTTGTGTAAAAGCTCTCCTGGCCTTGAATTACTTTAAGGGAAACGTACTTGCGAAGAGAAAGTTTTGATGGCAGCTAGAAGAGGAAAAATAGATACTGTAATGCGTTTACGATTCCCTTTTTTCCCACAAGCAACATATTTTTACACATCTTTTACCGCTCTAAAATAAGGTGCTGATATTTCATCAAGTTAATTTAGACGATTATTGAACAAAAAGAGGTCACTGCTCTGGTAACAACCAATTTAACATTTACAACGACGCTTCGATGTCTTAGTCCATCCTCAGTGCTAGACAAATCTGCACTAGAATTTTTCAAAGACAAAAAGACTGCCAAATATGTAGATGTGAACAAAGAGACGCAAAAAAGTGTGTTCAAACGACAATAGCAAACTAAGTTGCAAGTAGCAGCAACTCTTAATACTATAACCTCAAAACGCCAAGATAAGAAATGCGGCAATTCCGGGATGATGGGAAGAATAATTATTCTGGCCCTGAAATTTTTAGGCAACTATGGCATTTGTTTTACTTGTCGTGGTAAAATACCGAAATGTTCTTTTACTACGAGTATTTCGAAGATTGGAACGGCCGTGTGGTGGTCGTAGCTAAAGTGCTCATAGATGGTAATGAAAGAATATAGGTGCTGTAATACAGTTCCCGAGAGCGTTCGTTGTATGAGCAATGCCAACAGTATTACCGTTGCCTTCAGCACAACTACTGTAAACTCGAAAACGACCCTCGCGAGAAGCAAGATCATTATTCGTATAGCTCAAAATAGGCAAGCAGAAATAGAGCTTCAGCTTATCTACGGGTTTAACAGGTTTATTGATTATTGACTTGAGAGTCTTGCTCTCGCTTTTAAAGGTGGTAAAGCAAGCTATCTTCTAGCATAATGGAGTTTGTTAGGTGTTATGGCTAGCTACAGAGGATTTTTACATATGGATTTCTATTTCAATAGTTTTATAGTCATCTCTTCTATAACATTTTAACTTCATATGTTTTCATTAAAAATATACTAGCCCCTAGAATAGCCGTGGTACGATGCCAAAATGTAGACGTAAATTTTAAATTATTTGTTACTACAGCATTGACTTGCTTTTATTATAAGAATCATCCAAAATAAAGTTCATCTAATACTAACATCCTCTTTTAGAGCGGTGGAAATGAAATGGAAAATATAGATACTATTATAAGTGAGGCAGGAAGAGGCGCAGCAGCAGCAGCAGCAGCGGTACATGTGCCTATTTACTTACCGTATATCTTTGAAATCCCCTCCCTCCTCAATGGAAATCGTGCAAGCGTCAGATCTTAATATTCTGCCTTTAATCTTTAATAATTTACCACTTAAATTTCTCTAGCCCTAGCATTCACTCTTGAGTCAACATGCGAATTTATCTACAAAAATATCACTAGGTGACACGCACGCGCGCAAAGTGATATGAGTTCGAAAACACTGAGGCCGGGGACCCACTGACACAACAAGCGATGCAATGAGGGAAACATGTAGTATTTGGCAGACTGCACGATGTATCGCGCAATCTGGGTTGCGTCGGTGGGGACACTACACTGCTGTGCCCTACATTAAAATTTTTTTCGAGTAACAAACTTACTGTGGCGCACGTCACCTGTGGCACTGGTGTGGCCCGGCGCCTTACGTGCCACAGCGACACTCAACAGGTAAAGAAATTCGTGTATTCTACCAATTATTATCAACTCAATACACTCAGCAAAGCTTATCGTTATATTCTTACAGCATGTGTTGCTGGGCCCCCTCTACATCGATGTTTAAAGTTACTGAATGCATGCGATCGGCCAGCACCTTCCCCTTCCTCCCCAGCTAAACCGCTTCCAAAGCAAAGTTAAGTGGACTGTATCTAAGCGTTCTGAAGTTTTTAATTTATTCTATTGTGAACTTTAATTGCATGGTGCGCTGTAGCCAGCAAGTCTGACGCTCAGTTGAAAGTTTACACAAACAGAAATAGTTTTACCGAGGAGAGAAGCTACACGCCAAACTCTCATTAGTGCTGCAGTGAAACTGACTTTCTTATTGCCTCTTCGGACTCAAATTTTGTCAGGTCATTGCATGGAGGACTGTTCGCAAGCCAAATACACGGTCCCGATTAGGGCAGAAGGTACTTGCGAGTATTGATGAACCTCTAGCCACACGCGTACATCTAACGCTAGCCACACGCCCACATCTAACGCTAGCCACACGCGTACATTTAACGCTAGCCACACGCGTACATCTGACGCTAGCCACACGCGTACATTTAACGCTAGCCACACGCGTACATTTAACGCTAGCCACATGCGTACATTTAACGCTAGCCACACGCGTACATTTAACACTAGCCACACGCGTATATCTGACGCTAGCCACACGCGTACATCTAACGCTAGCCACACGCGTACATCTGACGCTAGCCACATGCGTACATCTGACGCTAGCCACACGCGTACATCTGACGCTAGCCACACGCGTACATCTGATGCTAGCCACGCGCGTACATCTGACGCTAGCCCCACGCGTACATCTAACGCTAGCCACACGCGTATATGTGACGCTAGCCACACGCGTACATCTGAGGCTAGCCACACGCGTACATCTGACGCTAGCCACACACCCCACCAATGACATCTCCGTAAGCACGTCTCTTCACCTTGGTGAGAGTCCGCTGGGCAATGGCCGCCAGCGCGGCGCTGCAGCTCAGCCACAGCAGCAGCGCCACGTGCAGACCACGTGAGGCCATCCTGTGGCTGGTTAGTACCACGAACTGTGGCGGGTGTCGTTGACTTGGGCTGAAGGTCTGCAAACAGGAGCAGATGTTAATTTTAGTGCGCTCGCAGTGCTCCGCCCTAGACAGTCACACAATGAAATTATGAGCGGATATTCAGTTCGCACGGCGTCCAGGTTACATGGCGACGGTCGGTGGTCAAAAACTTCTGGAAAGTGTTCAATTAAGGAAACCGAAGTAGGAGCTCAGCGTCGGCTCGTGAGTTTAGTTTGCGATTGTGTGGTGCGGGCTTGACAGTAGTGGAAAGAGAGGCTCGTAAAGCCCGTTGGACAAGTGAGTCAAAACATGGAAACGTTTCATGTTCTCTGTGCAAAAGATACTACGGCCGTGACTACAGCTTACCGCGTTTGCCTACAGTGTAGCTGTAAAGCGAGCGCCGGTGCTGCTGAACACTCCGTCGGAAGAGAACAATTCGGAACTTGTTCTAGTGCAATGATTGCAGAGACAGCTGAAATTTTATCGATATTTGTGACGCTGTATTTGGGCAAACAGAAGCTGTGAATGCTCCTAGGTAAGGCAGAAGCGTTTTCGTGTTTCGACTCGTGTGCACCGAGCTTTAAGTTACGGTGATCTTTATTGCTGCGCCGCTGTTTCAGCGGACGCTGAAATTGTCTGAATGTAGCAGTTTAGTTGAAGTCTGTCGGGGCCGCTAGCGACGTGGCGCAGTTCTGTTTCATCAAGCGGCAATATTCTCTGAAAATTAACACTTAAAAACAAAGTATAAATTAATGAGCACAAAGTATCAATAAAATACAGTATGTTAGTTGCCGCAGACTGTCCGTGTTGCGGAGTTTGGGCAAGACTCGGAGCGCTGGTCAACAGCAGCGCTACAGAGTAAATGCTATGAGGCCCAACTGTTGAACATTTTTTATTGCTACAGTTAAACTATATATATAGCTGTCGGTTCAAGGTGTTCAACCTAGCGTGTTCTTTCATGGTCCGTGTTATTTCTATTTATTCATGAAGCAAGTAATGAGTAGTGAGGAGCTAAAGTGGGTGAATGTTGATTTTTGAATAAAAAGTCGTTAGCAACCTGCTACTGCTACATTAGTATTTCCTGCACGTCTTTGCGTGTTCTAATAATTCAAGTAATTAATTAATCAGCCTCCATTCTCTCCGTTGAATGCAGCCAATAGAACAATCTAACTCAGTTATCGGCAACGAAAACGGTAATGCAAAAAAATTTTCTAGACCGAGGTGAAGTGTTCCTAAAGTGACTTGGAGTTAACATTAGATAAATAAAAACTGTAGCTTGGTGTGAGTCTCTCAGTAGCTACTTGCGATTTCGGCGTGCAATAATTTGTGCAGCAGAAGCAATAACATTCCTCCATGTTAATTGGTGGGAAAATCCTACCATGTTGTTGTTTGTTGCTGCATGGAGGAAATAGTGATGGCGTTTGATCCTGCAGGCAAGTATTGCAGGCCCTGGTCAATGTTACCACCCAATCAGACCTCAAGGGGCCAAAAAGGGGAGGGTTTGAGTGAAATGCAATGGGCCACCCCGTACCCACACGACAGGACGCGCCCCTGGACACGCCGGCGCTCTTCCTCCCACGGACTCCAGCAACCCACCAAGCAGGGGACAAGCCACCGCTTACCCGACATTGCTGGGTGCGTGGAACAGCAAGGCACACCCCGCGCAAAGGCCGCCGGAGACAGAGAAAGAAAGCAAGCGCGGACCAGACACCACGTGCACTGCATCACTCCTCACTGCATTTGGGGGAACTGCGGTCAATGCAGCAAGTTAGGTACCGCTGCAGGTCAAATTCTCGAAGAAAATGGCCATTAAGCAACAAGTAACGTTTGCTCTAGCCCTAGGGAGGTGAGGCTTGTATATAAGTTACTAGCCCGTCGAGTTCCCGGGGCGAATAACCCTACCATTACGACCTGACGCACAGTTGAGGTGCAGCAGCATGAGTAGAGAGTAAAGCTGCGAGATACTACTTTTGAGGGTAGGTTCCCCTCGCGCCGCCGGGTCACCGCGCCGCCCCTTCCGGTTTCCCAGGCCTCGCCCACTTCCGTTTGCGCCTCCACCCCCAGATCCACGCTAAACCGGTAGTGCATTGGCCGTAATAAACCGGAACCTCACGCGCGAGGAAAGCAGCGAGGGTAGGTTACCCTCAAAAAGTAGTATTTCGGTGCTTTACTCTTTACTGGTATGAAAGTCTGTGACAGCTTTTTAAGGAACTTACAAGGTATGCAATCATCGTACGCATATCTGTACAGTGTTCGGACTCCGCAAGTGGTCATAAATTGTGAGGAAGTTGTGATGGAGTCCTCAATGTTGGGCCAGAAAACTAACGTCAGCGATTAATTTCGTGTTTCGCATATAACTACATTCATTATAGTTAGCTTGCCACTTCTGCTAGCCGTCAGGACAAGAATCGTCAGTTTCGCATATAACTACATTCATTATAGTTAGCTTGCCACTTCTGCTAGCCGTCAGAACAAGAATCGTCAGTTTCGCATATAACTACATTCATCATAGTTAGCTTGCCACTTCTGCTAGCCGTCAGGACAAGAATCGTCAGTTTTTTGTCGTTAATAAATGTAGTGTAGTGTTGGTATACTTGTGCTTAACTTCACTCCGGTCAGATAACGATTTCGTTTATTATTTACTCAATGAGTACTTCGCCAGCACATTTTACATTGATGACCACTTCGCATGCGCTTTAATTTTACTGAACTCGACTTGTAAAAAACAACTTCTGTGTCCAGCGATAACTTGCACCCTCATTAGTCTAGCTGATAATAGAACTGACGAGCCGATAATCAACTTAACGAATAGAACTTTAGTTATCAAGCGAAGAAAGTAAGCAAGCGAATGACTTCACTCGACCTTAAGACACATTGATCAGAAAAAAAAAACAATTCTAAAAGTTCATACCCCTTGTCCTAAATAATAAGAGCAAGGAAGGAGACAAGTTGACTATTAATTTAATTATTTTATAAGAAGGACATCATGTAGAATAGAACAGATAACTGGCAGTAGACGGACCAACAGGACCATTCTCAGAGAGCAGCCGGCACTTACGCTCCGGCCCTCTATGAGCTATTGCAATTAGTCCAATAGCATAGAGACTTTTAGGGGGAAAAAGAAGAAGCAATCAATAAGTAAAGCCAGGCAAGGAGTTTACGCACGCATAATTAAATACCGCAAGTCCGGGGAGCTTGTCGACGTTTAGTCGGGCGTCGTGGCATGAAATATAGATAACGGTGGCCTAAATGCTTTGGCCGTAAGGAGTTTGATACTCCTAGAGGAGGAGTTCGTTGCTGTAGATGACGTTACTACCAATATTTGTCGAGGCAATTTTTAAGTGCATTGATCAACTCTGCACCAACAACTTCGGAAGGTAGTCTATTCCAAATGTTGACAATAAAGTACGGGAAAAACTGCTGACTGATCGTAAGTCTTCAATATTTATGCATGAGTTTCTTGCCATTGTTTCGCAAGCGATCATTAACACCTCACTCTGATGAAGAACTTAAGGCTTTGACAGCAAAATAAAACGAGAACAGAAATGCCCTCCTGACTAATTTTTACCAGACCCAGCGGCTGATTTAAACTGTAATATATCTTTTTGGAGCTTAATGGCATACTTTAGTGCCCCTACAAAATTACTAGTTTTTCTGCGGATGAAAAGCTTAGAATTATTTATGGAAATTATGAAGAGAAGGGGGTCAAGCACGCTCCCAGCATCCAATCGCTCATCTCTCCTTGCAGCTAATTGCTCGCTGCAGCCGACCAGTGTGCCATGCTCGGCTCCAGCGACGGGGTCTCTCTGTATATCAGTTTTTTTATTGATCGTTGATGAGGGACTTCGTCAAATGTTTTTTGGAAGTCTAGGTAAACAAAGGTCTCATTTTGTTCTTTACCTTTGATTTCGTTAACTAAAAAAATACAGTATGTTAGACAGCTTCTTCAGAAAAGAGCTGGTGCATCCTCAGGTGGTCAGTGATACGTTTCTTTGTGTAGTGCATAACACAAATAGTGTGGTGCGACTGGTGGGTACCACCATTACTGCGGTGAGAACCATTATCAATGTGGTGCATAGCACTATTAGTGTGGTGCGTATCTCTATCAGTGTAGCGCATCACAAGTAGAGTGGTGGGTACCGTCCTTAATGTGGTGCGTACTACCATTAATGTGGTGTCTACCACCAGTACATATGTAGTGTGCTGCGTACTACCATTAATGTGGTGTCTACCACCAGTACATATGTAGTGTGGTGCGTACCATCATTCTGAAAGACACTGTAGCAATGTGTATAGCAATACTCAACATAATCCTTGAATATTCGATCATTGTTTGCAGGTATTAAAAGAAATTGAACTTAGAATTTTGCATTGGTATATTAATTGTATTAGCAGCATTGCCCCTCGTGGCTCGGCTGCCGTGCTGCCGACTGTCATGACGAGAATTTTCATTTTAAGTTGTGCAGTGTAAATATAGATTTGTTCAACGTCGTTCATATCGGTCAACGATCATGCAATTTAGTGAATGAATAATTTGTTGCCAGTATAAGCTTAAGTTTGGCCTGCGCAGCTAGCGTGCTAACGTGGCGTGTATTCTAATATGACTGAGTCAGGCGATAACTGGTACTTGTATTAGTCTAGCCAATACTTGCCCTTGTATTAGTCTAGCCAATACTTGCCCTTGTATTAGTCTAGCCAATACTTGCACTTGTATTAGTTCAATCAATACTTAAATTGCATTAGTCTAACTAGAGCACTCTGAGAGCGCATACCTCCGCCAAGTGAGCCAATGGTAGCAAAAATTCAAATTGGCTCTGAAACCACAATTTTCTTTGCATAAACTCCAAAATCTGATCATTTGTGCCTTTTTATATTAATAACAGC
>LQNS02001154.1:689473-713996 GCA_001587735.2 Parhyale hawaiensis
TTTGGAGACTTGAATCGAACGATATCTTGAATACCTTGAAGATTCTTCGAGCTAGGTCCAGGCATAGTCATTCAAGTGCTCATCTTGTGAAGAGGTGACGCTGCAGTCCTTACCCAGCGGATCGGCTAGTAGTTAAGTTACCCCCGCATTGCACGTAACCTCTTACGCTGGTTTGTTTGTCATTCTTAGTAAGTTTGCGTCCAGCGAGTTTTTAAGCATCACAGTTTCAATACCGGTCCCGTTTCGACTGTGACGGGGCATATCGTTGAATAACCTCGTACCCCTGACAGCTCAGCTACCCAGTCTAGCCCTAATTATGTTATAAGTTCAGAACAGAAATCAGGTGATAAAAAATAATCGACTTCTGTTGAAACTTTTAAAATATGTTTGTTAATAATAAAATTATGAGCACAGTTGTATTTAAAATATTTTCTATTTCAGTACGCACTATAGCTTCCATTTCTCTGGCTATCCATCTAACTACGCACTACAACAATTGCAACTTACCCACTGCTGCAACAATTGAGCGCTTTGGTGAGCCAAGATTTCTGTGTAGTTTAGAGCCAGTCATGTTCTCCAATACTGACCACAGTTTGAATTGCATAGGGTTTAAGTCTGGACTTCCAGACGGCCAATCATCAGCCTGGATAATGTCAGGAACATTCTGGGCAAGCCACAGCTGGGTGATCGTTGCTTTGAGTGCTGCATGGACCGAATGTTGCTCAAAGCTCCATTCTTTTTCACTGAACAAAGGTCTGGTCCAGCGCTTAACTATATCTTAAAAAAATGCCATCAATGTACGCACGAGCTGTTTTATTAACCCTTTTTTCGCAAAACTGAAGCTGCTGGGCCCCATGATAAGACACCCCCCCACTAAATCACACTTTGGCGAGATGGTGGCCTCTTTATCACCGCGAACGAAGTGAGAGAGGTGATAATGTTTGCGTTGAAGATTTAAGTACACACACACATACACACACACACAGTATATTTGTCTGCTCACCCGAAAAGAAAAATTAGTTGAGCAATGTTCATAATATTGGCAGAGAGTCTGGTGGTTTCAGCTGGATGTGACCTATACCATAAAAACTAAGACTAACTGGTCGTCGAAAATGACAGCGATGAATTTTGTTTTCTGTACACCAAAAAAGAGGCAGAAGAAGTTGAGTCATAATATTTTTTTTTCTGGCAGGCAGGTGGGTCGACTGAGATGTGCAAAATGATAAAATAAATTGAGTTAGATGACCATCAACAATGACGGCATCGAATTTGTAACTCAACCCAGAAAGAGGCTAAAGGAGTTGAGCAATGTTCATAATTCTTTTTAGGAAGTCATGTGCGTTAACTTAGACGTGAACAATGCTAAAAAAAATTAGCTGGCCATCAAAAATAACGATGATGAATTTTGTGGTCTGTCCACCCAAAAGGCGGCAGAAGGAGTTGAGCTATAATATATATATTTTTTCAGGTAATCAGATGGGTAGACCGTAGACTGAGATGTGAAAAACGACAAAGCCCTAGAGTTAGCTTGCTATAAAAAAATTACAGCTTTGAATTTGCCCCTACCGTGGTGATGGTCTTACACCACGAGGCATTCTAGTTGACACTCAGCTTGAACCTAAAATAGCGCACGACCTGTGAACAACATTAAATTTTAATTTTATCCGAAATAAATAACCTCGCATTGCAGACCGAAATATGCGACGTTACAATCAAGGTATCCTGCCACACAAACAAAACGAACTTAAAAAGAAACTGTGAAGTGCTATGGTGAGCATCACAACTAAAAAAAACTTCCGAGGCAGTAGTTACCTAGGTGCACTTGTGACTGCGCCGAGGACAAGATTTGGCCGCATTCACAGCTTCATGGTAGAAAAGAGAAGCAAAACATCGACCCACAAGCACTCATCGGTATTTCTGTATACCCTCAGGGAGCATAGGATGGGCCATAGGGTTAGGTTAGTTAGGTTCGCCCATCCTATGTTATGGGGAGCAGCGTCCCCAAGGGGCTCGTGTAGGTTATCTCAGCCATTAGCTAGGCTTTCCGGACGTCTGTCTTTCGTGCCCATTTTGCTTACTTCCCGATATCATACTCCTACTTGCTCACGCTTTATTTTGTTCTTCCTCTTTCCCGACTTACTGTTTCCATGCGCGTCGACCCTGTGTGGGAACACCTTCGTGCATGGGTTCCCGGTTGCTATCGGTATACTATACGTCCCTTGCTCTTTCCTCTGTGATATAGTTCTGCTCAGAAAAGAGGCTAAAACTTTCTGACTATAGCTAACTCGGTCGTAAATATCAGCGTATGCTGAGGTGGTCTATGTTTTCGTGGCTGAGAATACGGCTTTGTTGTAAAAAGTATGCTGCCCTCTTAATGCTGCCTTCAAAGGTCCAAACAAGTGGGAGTCTGAAGGTACCAGGTCGGGACTATACGGTGGGTGAGACAGTACCATTCAGCCGAGCTTTGTCACACATTCCGTGGTCTGCAAGCCCGTGTGTGACCAGGCGCTGTCGCGTTGCAAGCGAAATGTTTTCCTGCGTGAGCATTTGAGGAACCTACCAGCACAACATTTAACAGGTGCCGGTGAAAGTTGATTCGTTGATTTTTTTTATAGTTGAAGGAATTTAGCTAAGCATCTCTGCTGCTGACGTACGACTGTGACAGGGATTGCTTTCTTAATGTGTCACACCGTCAATATATGCAACAAAGAGAGGAAATTTCCAGGTCATGAGTGCATCAGTTTAGTTATCTTAGTAATATAATTTACAATACCCTCGGATCTCATCGCGCGGGGTCAAAATCGGAAGCATTACTTTTAAAACGATCCTTGCACTATATTCTCATAATTTTTAGAAAAGAAACTGAATGTATACCATGCGAGTCGTGCAGTTGCGGCGGTACGGCAGTTGCTGCACTACTATACGAGTGAACCCTTATATAAATGCAAAAAGCTTACCAGTGCGTCACCTTGACACCAATGTATGCGTCTCCAAATGTCCTCATACAGGAACTTGTGCTCTGCGCCGCTGCCCCGGCGAGGACACACCACACGACCGTGGCCTGCAGGAGCCTCCTCCTCATCACCACGGCAGCACACATCACTGTTGTGGTGAGCAGCACTTGAGTCACTGCACTGCACAGCTCTGANCAGGAACTTGTGCTCTGCGCCGCTGCCCCGGCGAGGACACACCACACGACCGTGGCCTGCAGGAGCCTCCTCCTCATCACCACGGCAGCACACATCACTGTTGTGGTGAGCAGCACTTGAGTCACTGCACTGCACAGCTCTGAGTTAGTGGTGACTAAATGAAACACTGGACGATGTTAGAGGTACTACATATACAAAACTTGCACTACTATAGCACTGTCAAGTTATTCAGGATGTAATATTGAACATGAAATGAAAGTCTATGTGTGAATTTATGATACATCCACGCATTTCTTTGACGTCTAAGTTATTTCTAGGTATCCCATGTATGAGATATGCGCCCGATATTATGAGTAGCTTTCAAGAGCCGCTGACAGCGAGTAAGCTAAGCACTGCACTTTTTGTGTTATGTTCATTGTAATAATTGAGTATTTGCTGCAATACACCTTGTCGTACAGGTTATATATTTCTACTGAAACTTTAACTCATATGTCGCCATGAGAATTCTTGCTGTAATTCAAACAATTCCGACCCTATTTAATATTCCGCCTGTATTCATTTATTGTCAGTAAACAAGCAGTTTCCATGTATTTTATAACTAAAATCTGAAGAAGATGACAATGGTAAATATTACGATTTGAACACAATTCATCTGATGCATATAACTTCTCGCCTCTCTCCCACATTGGACAACTTGGCGAACTCTCCAAGTTACAAGTCTACCAACATACCAGTCAAAGCATTGCGAGGAGCCAGAGAGACGACTTTGCTGGCGAGCCGTCTTCGGTTGTTTACATTTGGACCCCGGACTTTCATGAACAGTAAGTCCATTTTTAGCTCCATTCGTTTATGATTTCCGATACCCAAAGGACTCTCTGTCTCGAGAAGGTCGCTGAGACTCAATGAGGCAATTAATTATCTAGTGAAAACCTGATGGGAGGATTTAGTCACTACTTCATATCCTACCAAATAGGAAAAGAGGGTAGAGAAATGAAGCAAACGGAGTTTCTGTAGTTTCACGTCTGAAGATGACGCTCGGTATGGTCGAATCTTCACTTGGGCGGCTAAACTGGGGGACCTCCCATCGTGTAGCAGGACCAAGTCCGTTGAGAGGCGCGCGCCGACGCATCCGTCGGTCTCCAAATTTGCTCTGCTAGGCTCTACTTTTTAAACCATGTAGAGTACCTAGTGACGTCAAGGCCTCATTTGCCATGACCTTTTGTCACCATGCAACGAATCTCTGCCAACTGCGTCACTTTTGCGCCTATAGGCAGTTAGCAGAACTTGTGATACAATGACACATTTTTCACAATAATTTCCAAAGTGCAGATAATTGAAAGTCCGCTCAGAGTCGTCAATCCAGTCTTTTTACTTGAATTTAAGAAGCTCATTTCGGTACCAAGCAACTCAACATCAGATCTTGCAAAGTGGCACCAACTGCAGCAAAATCTACACTATTCTTTTTATTTGACAACTTTCGCACGGTACCTGTACTCCTTGTTGCGACTCAAGACTGTTCGAAAGGACTGTTCCTCAAGACTGAAAACGAGTAACAGAAAATTCGAGCAACTCACAAAGTGGCCGGATTGTGGGAGGCAGAAATGACAACATAATTATATGCAACGCATAAGTAACGCAGCAGGTGGTTTGTGATGCTCACGTTACGCGTGGTATATACCTTCTCTGTTACCTGCTATAAGCAACACAGCACCACAGTCACCCGCAAACTACCCACCGTCACTATACTCAGCTCTAGCGACACTCGATCAGAGCCACAGGATACAGACAGATAACCGCTCAGCACGTCGCTGCAGCCCCGGTCCAACTCATGTCGAGTTCTTGTCCCGCTCAGATGTTTTTTTCCTCCTACACGACGTGCCGATGAGCGCCTTAGGAATAGTCTCATGTGGTCTTATGAAGCCAACCAGTACACGAATTGTGGGCCACCAGACCACATGATGGTAAGCATACTTAATTTCGCCCATCCAGCAGTGATGCGCGCGGTCTGGATTCTATGCACCGTAGTTGCAGTTAGTTCGATATTTAACGCTACAAATTAAACGAACGAGTGAGCGATGTCCAGTTTAGGTTCATGCTAGCTACCTTTCTTCAGGTGCAATATATAGACACCTGAGGGAAGGAAGCAAAGGCAACGAAAATAAAATATCAGTCTTTCGAGTTGGCCAAAGTTATTTGTCAGCTTATCCGTGCATCTACGGTGCAGATGAGCTGCCTTCTCGTCTTCAGGTGTTGTCTGATTAACTCAAAACAGTGCAGCTGCTTACGAATATAAAACCAAACTAGAGAAGTACTCCTAGAGTGCAAACCTCCGCCAAGCAATTCAATGTTAACAAAAAATTAACTTGGTCCCAAATTCAGGATTTCATTTTATCAACAAAAAGATTCATATAAATTTCCTTACCATATTCTCAGTAGTTCCGGCAAATTCATTCATATCCAGCTATAACATTTCCAGTTATATTTTGACAAATAAAATCCAACAGAGGCACTGTTATATGATATTATGCCTATGGGACATACACCATTCTATATTCTAGCTGAAATGAAAACGCATTGCTATCAATATTCTTTTTCGCGTAACACAGGATCTTTGAAACGATCATCTAAACCAGGGGTTCCCAAACTTTTTTGGGCTAGCGCCTCCTTGGCGGCCAGGAACAATCCTAACGCACCCCCCCCCCCAAGTCGTCAATTGCAATACACATTCGACCACGCACTCTTTGGTAGGAATGGAAACGGAATGAAGGTGAAGCTTAAACAGAAGTGTGTGCCATGAAAGAAAAAAGAAACCCAGATCAGTAACCAATTTTATGTTCTTTTTTGTTGCCAGCAATGTAGAAGAATATATGAAATTCTCGCCAAAACTCATGGTAACATATTTCACTGATCATAGTTCTCCGTCAATGAGATAGATTTCCTTGTTGCAGCCCGTGCAGGGATATTGGCTTCTCAACACAACCGGCTTGCTTAGGAGGAGTTGCAGATTTGCTCTTTTAACAACTTTGAGCTTTTTTCTTTTCCTGGAAAGAGGCAAAGTAAATGCAATATTACCCACTTCTACTGAACCCGACTTTGGCTTCTTCCACAATAGGTAGCTACCTACTGCACGATGGCATTCTGCAATTTTTTGTTCTAAAAAGTTCCTTAATAGTTACTCATCGAATTTTGGCTTCAAATCAATAGAATTTTGCTATGAAGCGGATTCTTTATCGGCCATTTCTGCCTGGAGGTCCTGGATACCCAAGTCTACATGTAAATTAGAGTTAATTGTTCTCCCATATTCTGTCAGCGTTGAAGGATCCGTAGCCCGTCCGTTGCTGTACTAGTATGACATCCAAAATTATTAATGGGGGCTTGCGGCAGCATAGCAGTTAGTATTGGATAATAGTTTACAAGCGCTGCGAGCAATACTCTCGCCTACCGCCTAATTATCAGTGATTATCTCGGCCCTTCTGTCGGAACGTCTCAAGTTTAAGGCGAACTCAAGAAGGCTCTATTGGTCTCAAAGTGCCCAGAGCCAGTACGATACTAGCTCGATACAGGAAATGAGGCGCAAAACATCTTCAACTCTATACGGCACGGCTATTTTCTCAGTCACGCCGCACTAGGTCAAGAAATGAGAAAACGAGAAGAGACGGAGATAGAAAGAGAACCGCGCGTACAGAGGGTTCCCTCCGCGGCCCCTAACACGGGGGCAGGTAGGAGCCCCATGGGTTGGGATGGGTGAGTCACCACCATTCGGCAGCCCACTTCACTAAGCAGAAAGGCAAGAATTGAGGACCTACCTTAGGAGCTATAGCCAGCTGCAACATTCTTTACGCAAAAAGCACTCAGGGCAGCTCTTAGGTTCGCGAGGCTATATTGCTGCAGCTTGAAGTTATAAGTGATGAGAAGCGCGCGCCGCCGATGCTGCTATTGATCGTAGGCCTTCTATGTATTCGGCCACAAATTTGAGCAGCGTTCAAGGATTGTAACACTTCGTCAGAGTGGATATAAAGGCATTCAACTTTTTTCAAAAATCAAGCAGGCAAGTGCAATTTATTTTCTACAGCAGCATCAGAATCAATACCAAGACAGGTGTAGATACACTTCTGGTCGTCATCCCATCATTATACGTAATGCGGGGAACGCTAGGAAGTATTACTCATATAACCTCGAATCAGTCAGATACAGTTCATTGTTAATTGTACTATAATATTTTATGCATGTGCAGCATGGAATGTTTTTTGAATCCCCCAGTATTTTGAGGTTCCAAAAAACTGTTGCCTACTATGGCCACGCATAGACGACGGTCGTTCTGAAAGCAATGCCTCTCATGTTTTTAATAAGCCCGAAGGGATCCCAAGGGATTGTAAATTGCTCTATTATGGTGACTGAACTTATGCACCTATGACCCGAAAGTGTTGCCTCGCTGTTGCAAATATTGATGGTGTGACACTCTAAGAAAGCAATTTCTGTCATAGACGTGCGTTAGAAGTAAAAATGCGTCATTGAAGTCCTTCATGCAGAAAATTTTGAACCAAACAGCATTCACCGATGCCTTGTGAACGTTTTCGAAGCCGATGCCGTTAACGATCAATTTTCATCTCTATATTTACTGTTAATAATGCTTCGAAGAATTCCGAACCAACACCGATGCAAGTTGCGCGCATAAACGCATGTGTTTTCGGAGATCGAGATCCTACAAGAACTGACCCACCTGAATGTGTACAAATCCACTGGTCCAGAAAATCTTTCTCCCCGGGTCCTACGAGAAATAGCTCCAGTCATCTTGAAGCCACTACTTGAAACATTCAATCGGTCTTTAAGAACTGGAGAAGTTCCGCAGGCTTAGAAACTAGCTAACGTGATCCCCATACGTTAAAGAAGGATAATAAAAGCTCCAGCAACTATCGACCCATCAGACTTACATCGGCCATCAGCAAGACCTTCGAACACCTCTTAAAGAAGCGCATTACTGATCACTTGATTATACGCCCGTTAATATCTGACACTCAACATGGGTTCCGGAATGGAAGAAGCTGCTTAAAAAATCTACTGGACTTCTTTTCGAATGTAACAAAGTTAAAGAAGGGTGTGGATATCGTGTATCCAGACTTTCAAAAGGCTTTAAACAAAGTCCCACATCAACGGCTAATGAAAAAAACTGGAAGCCCATGGCATCCAGGGAGACTATTTACGTTGGATACGGGGATGGGTTTCGGGTCGGCAGCAGCGAGTGAAGCTTAAAGGCGAGACGAGCGAGTGGATGCAGGTATCATCAGGGGCCCCACATGGTAGCGTGCTTGGCCCACTTCTGCTCATAATTTACATGAACGATCTCGATCCTAAAATTCGTAGTGAAATAAGTAAATTTTCGAATGATGCTAAACTAAGTCATCCTGCCACGAAAGAGCAGAGCTCCAACAACATCTTGACTTTCTCATGAATTGGAGAACTACGTGGCAGATGAGCTTTAATGTCGACAAATGTTCAGTTATGCAGCTAGGGTAGGAAGATCTCTCAACTCAACGGAACAGAATTGGCTGCTGTCACCCACCAACGTGACTGGGGAATAACTATAACCAACAAACTACAACAACTTGACAAGAGTCCGAAAATGGCAAGCAGAGTACTGTGAATCATCACCAGGAATTTGGAATACAAATCTGTGGACATCATTATTCCCTTGTACAAGGCGTTAGTTCGGCTACACTTAGAATTTGCTGTTCAATACTGGTCGCCATATCTCTGTAAAGATATCGATAATATGGAAAGAGTCCAACGCAGAGCAACGAAATTGATACCTCAGCTGCGAAACAAGCCAAACGAATGTCACCTAAAAGAATTGGGCTTGATCTCTCTCGAGCAAAAAACGACTCAGGGGGCAACTAACAGAAACATTTAAGTATTTGAATGGCTTCAACTACGTACCTACAATGGGACTTTTTGAAACAGCCGTTTGTGATCGCTTGTGAAACAACGGTCAAAAACTCAAACATATAGCTCGTAGAACAACCTTAGGTCAGCAGTTCTTACCGTATTTCATAGTAAGCATTTGGAATAGACTCCCTTCCAACGTTGCCGGTGCCGAGACAGTCGACACGTTTAAAAATCGTCTTGACCAACGCATCCTCCACTGTTAAGAACTCCTCCTTCCGGATTCGCAAACCCTTACCGACCAAAGCTTCCGAGGGCACCTTAATCTATCTTCTCTTTTCAGCTCCGACTACAGAGATAAACGACTCTAAGCTCCGCATACTAGCGGCTATTGATCGTGCTTGCGTCCTTGCATGATCGTCCCTTTGAGTGAGATTCTTCCCCCTTTCTTTTCTGCTTTCTTCCTCAGTTATCTATTTCCTTCTGTCATAGTGGCAATAGCTCAATGAGCGCTGCAGCTTAAGTGTCTGTGTTCTTTGAGAATGGGCCTGTTGGTTCGTCTACTGCTGCCCATCTAATCTAATCTAATCTCTCTCTTTTTTGATTTACATTTTTGCGGAATTTCCTTGTAAAAAGATGTGCTGAAGAAAGAAGGAAAAAAAGAAAGAAAGAAGAAAAAATTAGGTTTTGTAAATGAAGAGAGACATAAAATGTTCAAGACTTGGTGAGACAGCTTAATGCATTTTACAGCTAAGACTGAATTAACTGGTTTATGCAGCAATGCGGAAGTAGCTTGTACAATTTTGCTATTTAATATATGCAACTCTGAAACGATACACGCATTGAACATCACGTGCACAAACAAAATCTATTCAGATATACCTAAAATGAACTTTTCCTGTGCGCTTCATAATTGTGTAAATCGTTGTGTATAAAACTAGAGAACACTGAGAGCGTATATCTCCGCCAAGGGAGGCAACAGTAGCAGAAAATTCAAATTAGCTCTGAAACAATGATTTTCTTTGTTTGAACTCCAAAGTCTAATCATTAGTGCCTTTTGATAGTAATAACAGCTTGTGCAATTTTTTTGAAGATTCGTCCATAACATTTTGAGCTATGCTGCTAACAAATGTTATGACAAACATGAGTCAAAATTACAAATTAACAAACTGATCTGCACAAAAATTTAATCATTCATGTTTTTTAACATTACTAACAACACCTAAAAATTCATAAATATCCATTTATTATTTTTTTTAGTTATTGTGCTAACAAGCATAACATTAAAAACAGTGAAAAACGAACAAACTGACAGATCATTACCAAAATTTTTTCATCTACTCCTTGTAATATACCAAACAACTCATGGTAATTTTATAAAAATCCATTCATACCTTTTTGGGTTATGGCATTGAGAGAAATGAGGCACACAAACAAACAAATGGATGGACATATCTTCACCAAAAGTTGATCTATTTCTCCTAACATGCCTAACAATCCCTGTAAATTTCGTCCAAATCGGTTCACAACTTTTCACGTTAACTTAGTGACAGACAGACAAAGAGACAGACACGACGAAAACATAACCTCCTTTTGCGGAGGCAATGACCCGATAAAAAGACAATGGTGTTTATCGTTTTATCTTATTTGTATCATTACAGTATAGTTCTTATGGTCCTCGAGTTCTGTGCGTGCATGGGCTGCACCCCGACCATCAACTTTGATAATGTACGAGCTCGTATCTTGAGCAGCGATCACAACCCATGGTCCGGACGATGAAATTGTGTGGTCAGCTTCAATATATACAAGATAAGTTAGTTGTTTCTTGAAATGAAGAAGAAAAGTGTCGTATGCTTTTAAGAGTCATTGTGCAACCCGAGACAAGTGTCACTGGTTCCAGACAGCTTCACTCCTCAAAATACTTCATTTTTTCTACCCTTCCTCAAGTCTCCTCTACCCTATGATTAGACGGAGGAGCTGGGGTAGACCTATGGAAAGAAAGCTACATTTCGAAATATGTTTCAGGACTACCTCGATTCGTCTTCCCTTTATTCAGTCTATTTCATGTTTGCAGTAAAATCGATGTCAAGCAGCACATATAGCAACAGTAAATTGCACTACTAATTCGTTATGTAGGTTTAATCGCAATAGGGCATGCAAATGGGACACCTTTGAAACTGTACAGAGGCAACTCACGGGCTCGCCACCCAATCGAAGTTGCGACGCCGGATGTCAGTACACAGAAGGCATCCTGTTGAGACAAAGCTCGTGCCTAGCAGGGCCTAGCTTATAAGCCAAGTCTGTCAGGGCAGGGCAGGGCTCCTGAGAGCCACTTATCGCCCAGCTTCACAGAACTGAAGGAAATCGGAAGAGACGACGGGGCAGCTAATCGTAACGTGACGTACCAGAAGCATCGACATCAGCTCGCAGCTTGTTAGTGACTCTACATGAGCGCTCGCGTCGTAATAATTTCTGGTCTTTTACGTAATGGTGCAAACGTCCTATACAGTAATGGAACCAGCTTATATTTGTGACCGGCTCCAGCATGATGCAAATGAAGTCGCATGGTAGCATTTTGAGTGAGAGTTAGAAAATACGTGGAAATAGCGTGCTGGACGAAAATGTGGGAGCTAACGCCAAAATTAGATCATTCAAGGCATAATCTTTGTCACGGCTAAGCCCAACTACTCAGAAATTCAATTTATTCTTGCTGAAAAACCATATTTAAGAAAGGGTTGCTGCTGGAATTACGTCAAACAAGGAAACTGTATGCTGATTTTACCATTTTTTTGGGCAGCATTATCGAATGCTCAGGGTATTTCCCTATCGCCGTAGTTAGTACCAGAATAACCGGCACGTTTTCAGTTCACTAAGTCTACAAAGGATTCCTTCAATCATGCAGCGATGAAGCAATGAGAAGCCCGGTTACAGGCACAACTCGGCGTTGACATATCGACCCTTATTGTCAGGAAGAGGGCTGTGTGGTGGCGCTGACTGGTCAGGAAGAGGGCTGTGCATCGTGGGAAAACAGTACGTACAAGTCCTATGGCAACTTCTTCACCTGCCTTACTCTTACATAATATATGACTATTCTACAAATTCAAGACCTGTAACCTGAAATGTTTAATGTTTCCTAGAGATAAATGCTACAGCTATCACCATGCCAAGTTTACCTTACCTTGATGATACTTCTAACGGGGTCCAGGTGGCGTTATGCACGCAACCAAGCTTGTGCAGAGGTGATGCTGCAGTCCGTGACCAGCGGGGTGGCGAACAGCGAGTGATCCCCACAGTTCACGTAGCCGCTTACAGCAGGTTTATCTGGCACTTTCAGTAAGCATGAGTCCAGTGCGTCCATCAAAGCTTGGTTGTAATAACTGGCCAGTTAGTGTATGGTTGCTAGGGTGTTTTACATGAGGACATTCAGAAACTGTTGCTGATATTTCAATTGTTATTTACTCAATAAAAGACCTTCCTGTTTATTGATATAAAAACTGCTGTAACTAAATCAATTTTAATGTTGTTATGCATAATATCAAATTTTAAAGCATATTTAATTCTCTTTTCAAGTCTATGAATACCTAAGTATGTCAGATTTCCTACTCAACTGCCGTTTTCCTGTAGCCAGTCATACTTGTCCGTAAGTTGTTCATTTGTTCACTTACCCATTTTTGACTTGCTTGAAAAAACCTTTAGGCTATTATTAGACATAGTGGAAACTTTTGACGATCCTGTATCTCTCTCCCCTTAGGGGCCATAGGACGGGCCACAGTTATGGTTAGGAAGTATAAGCCTCCGTATCAGCAGAACGATAGGACAGAGGAAAAAGCGAAGGATATATAGTGTGCCAAGAGAAACGGAGAACCCATGCACGAGAGTGTTCCCACACAGGATCAACGCCCATGGGAGCAGCAAGTCGGGAACGAAGAGGAAGAACAGAATGAAGCATGAGCAAGTAGGAGTATGAAATCAGGAAGGAAGCAAAGTGGGCACAAAAGACAGATGTCCCGAAGGCCTAGCTAATGGCTGAGGGCGGGCTCTACACGAGCCCGCTGGGGTTTAGGACGGGTCATAGGCCGTGTAGGCTATAGGCAATACGGTGAGGTTAGTTAGGGTCGCTCATCCTATGTTATGGGAGCAGCGCCTCCAGGGGGATTGTTGAGGTTACCTTAGCCATTAGCTAGGTCTTCATCTTCTTGGAACTATTGATGATGCTTTGTTCTCTTCTTCCTTTTCGTTCCCGACTTGTTCCCATGCGCGTTGACTCGTACATGGACATGTTTCTCTGGCATTCACTATGTCCCCTCTTTCTTTTTGGATCACAGTGTACTCAGTGGATTGGGAGGTTTTAACTACTATTACTACATCTACTCCTGTCTCTCTCCATTACGAACTGCCAGGGAAAATTAAGTCAGGTGCAGATGGTGGAGAAGCCATGGATGTCGCTATATTGTGTGGCGATTTTGCTTGGCTAATTTTAAACTGAGGCATTGAAGATGCTTGGTGTACCTCTATATAATCTTCTGGATCTTTATTTCTTTTTTCTCTTAATCAAAAATCCACTCGTATTGAGTTCACGATAGGGCAGTGATGCTGATGACAACGTTCAAAAGGATGACATATTCTTGAGAGTCCAGCAGAACTACGAAGAGGAGCAAAACGTGAGGGCTTCGTGGTGGTTATTATATTTCATTGCACCGATGTTTTTTCTTTCGAAAAAGAAACTCTTCCCTGGACAAAAAAAAAAAAAAAAAAAAGAATCGACTCAAGTGCCCTCTTACTGAGTTATTGATTCGAATCTTCAAATCCCATCTTGAATGATTCCCGAAGGGAAGGAAGTAAAGTGTTGCACGGCAAATTGAAATTGAATAAACTTATCAGTTTTGATCGTTCAAATACACAAGTGAAGAACATCACATTCTAAATGTGCAACTTTCATTCATCAGCTTCGACTGCCCTTTAACACATTCTGCAGGCAGTCAAGGTGAGTATGAGATCGAGGGAACCACCAGTTGTGTGGCTTGTGCTTGAGCCGCTCATTGAGAGCTCGCTAAAATGTGCCTCTTTTATATCACTTTGTGAAACCCCACAAAACCTTTACAACAGGCAAGCTTTGCAGTGAATGCAAATGAAAATTGGGCGCCTTACACTTCTATTGGTGTACGTCTCCGTTAAAATCTTATTAGTTTCCAAAGAGCTTCGACCAATTTCAAAAGCTACAGACAGTCGACTTGACAGCAACAGCATCAGCCCGTGTCTCACTACTGCAGTTAACAAGAGTGTACGCCTCACGTGCAAGCAAGTCCACATTTTCCACAATCATATCATCAAGAGACAGTACTGCCTAGAGCTCTGAAAATGAGGCCCGCCTGGCGTCACGCTGAATTTATTCAATAACAGTTTTCTCTCTCTGTATTTTCGAGCAAAAAAAGAGAATTTTTTTGATAGGTTTTTGTAACCCGCGGGGTCCCGGGTCGGTCTCGGACATTTGTACCGCAGCATCCCCAACTGGAGATTGATGACACTTTGCTTCAGGAGTCAAGCTTCTTGGAGATTCCTGGTGTTGTCTTTGATGAGAAGCTTACTTTTGAGCAGCATATTTGGAAGTTGGTGTCACGAGCTTCCACTAAGGTTAGGCTCCTGCGTAAGGTGAATTCTGTGTTTGGTGACAGTCAGGTTGCCCGCAGATGTTTTAACGCGTTTTTGCTATCTGTGTTAGAGTATTGCTCACCGGTCTGGGCTTCAGCTGCTGACTGGTAAACCGGTGCGACTGGATACACCGCAAAGCCCGTATTGACCAACATTCAGGTGTATCCAGCCGCACCGGTTTACCGCTTGCGAAACCCTCACGTTCAGCCCCTTGTCTACATGCTGAGCAAAATAACCATCCCATCAGCAGGAATGATATTTCCATCATAGACTCTACCAATCTCATCGAGCTCACAACATTTGAGTCCCTCCACATCCATAGAACCAAACCTAACCTCAATATTATGAACTCGGCTGTACCGCTGCATACGGTTAATACTTAGCCTGATATCTGCTGACTGTACGGGAACTGATATTCGGCCCCTGCACGCAGCTCCGTTCATTTGCGTTTTAGACTTCGTCCCAACAACATCCATGCTTCCCTTAAAGATTTGAAAATAAAGAAATTTTTATTGATAGGTTGTAGCTTAGTTTATCTTTTTTCTGAAGATGGGATCTTTCATCCCGAAACTTCTATTTATTCTTTGTATTTTCCTTAGTGAATATACAATATGTTCGTTTAACAGTACGGCTCCCTTATATCGTAACATGTTTGGTTTTTCGGTCATTATTTTTGTATCGTGCTTTTCTGGTAACTCGTATATAGGTTTTGATAATTAAATGATTTTATATATTACACACACATTTATACTGAACAGCTTAGGTTTGAGAATTAAGTTTCATTGATAAACTAGAGGTAAAGCCTTATAACAAGCAACGATTAATTGCTTATATATTTCGGCGTGGATGGTTGTCAAATCGCCAGCAGCAGTGGCTACATTGGTGAACTGTTTTTTTTATATTTATTTTGTTTTCGTATCGTCTGTTAGCTAGGCTTGTTTTTACACTTTTGAGCCGTGAGGAGGAGTTGCTCTCCTCTTCAGATCATTTCTTTCTTTATTTTCCTACCGGTAGAAACAGTAAAGATTACCTTTAAGGCCGGTTCCCAATTGATGAGCTGGAAGCCATAAATGTGGCTGGCAGCCAGTCTCCACGCCTTACAAGCATACCTGATCGGCTTGCAAGCTTGGCTTGTAGCTTGGCTCGCAAGCCAGTTGTGGTTATGCTTGCATCTCAGTTCTCAGTTGACTGTATGGGCGATGGCGAACCGCCGGACACTTGCTGCTGCCAGGCTATTGCTCAGGCGAAGGCGCCAAAAACGAAATGTGTGGGTGAAGCCGCTGTTTGCGCAAAGGGCAGAGAGAGGAGAGTACCCGTCACTAGTGTACTAGGGGGCCCACATTTCTGCTATTACTCTGGCATTCTGTGGTCAGGATGCTGTTCGTCCCATATCGCGATGCAATTTGCCATCTCTTCACACATGTGTTCAAATTTTTTTTCACTCAACTACCACTTTTGGTGCCATTTTACATTAGAAAGAACACTGTAATATTTAATTAGTCACCTGAAGTTCAACAAGACTGATGTGGCTACCTGCAAAAATTAAATGTTTTTTTTTTTTTTGCTGGCTGCTACCTGAAGGGTGGAAGAAGCACAAGGCAAGGAATAAAATTTTGGGTTGGGAGCGCGTCGATGATCGGCTACCAGCCTAACAAACGAGCTGCCAGCACAATTTTTCGCTGCAAGCCAAGGGAGTTTATTGGCTGCCAGCCACAGTTTTGGCTTCCAGCTCATCAAGTGGGAACCGGCCTTTATGTGCTAGGAAGTGCTGCCAAGCGACTTCTCTAAATGAACTCATTCTGAATATAGGTGGCAAAACGTTAACTAATGATAATGAAAGTTATAAAGTTAACTTATAGCTAGACACTACAAAATGAATAACAGGAAATCTTATATACGCAGTCAAACGATAGAATAGTAGGTGCGCATTTGTCTGTGCGAGCATTTGTAGTGTGCGGTTTTGTCAATGTGCGCATTTGTCCGTGAGTGGCTTTGTCGGGAGGACATTTGTCGTGTGGGTAATTGTCGTGTGCTCTTTTGTCATGGAACCAATATAAATACAGTGTATAGGTGTCCTTGACAGAACCCTGAGAAGGTACCAGCAGAAGCGCGACACGGAGGCTGAGCAACAACACGGCCAGCGACTCCACAGATCGCTCAGTTGGCAAGGCACTGTACTGCTGATATTACTGCAGCGGGACACTTGACTGCTCTCCCTGTACTGCTGATATTACTGCAGCGGGACACTTGACTGCTCTCCCTGTACTGCTGATATTACTGCAGCGGGACACTTGACTGCTCTCCCTGTATTGCTGATATTACTGCAGCGGGACACTTGACTGCTCTCCCTGTACTGCTGATATTACTGCAGCGGGACACTTGACTGCTCTCGCAGTGACAGATGATGACCGAATGATCCTCCTTCCGAAAACCTTCCCTCTATGAACGGGACCCGGTAAACCGAAAGTCTGTAAAAGGTTGGCAGTCTGTTTAACTTGACAATTCTAGCTATGTAGTTACATATTGCCTTGAGTTACAAGAAACACGTATTCGAACTGAGTATTTACTTCTGTCCATACAAAATGTTGAATACCAGTCAAAGACAGTCATTTTTGATCAAAGTTTGAAAAACATTCTACCGGCCAGCTCCAATTGGACCGAATGTACCCTTTAAGCAAACGCAGCAGTGGAAATAGATTATGTTTCTATTTTTTTTTCCTCTGAAAGAATCCTCCAGTGCAGATTACTGTAGAAAACCGTAAGCGTGGTAGTATTGGGAACAGCATGTGTGGCTATCCATGCATCTGCGCTTAGACTAGACTGGTGATGACGCTTGCACTAGAGAGCTGTGTGTGTTTGTATGGACTCTCTGTGTTTCCGATATTTCGAACGGACCCAAACGCAAGTCCCTTCAGTATTTTCATTCTATCACCGCATAAGATTTTTGGCTCAGCAATGGGGCGCTCTCACAGTACTTTATTACAAGAGCAATATTAAAGCAATTCACCCTATTTTTAAATCAAAAAGTTTAGGAGCAAGTGGCGCCATCAAAATAAGCAACCTTTTGTGCTTTGAAAATTATTTTTCTATGTAGTCGCCATCATTCTCCATGCGCTTTTATTAGCGATGAACGAAAGCCTTAATAGATATCCCGTCGGTGGTCGTTTTGTTCCTGACTGAGCATTCGTTGATCCCACCTAGCACACCCTTTGCGGTGTCTTACGGATCACAACATCGTTTCCAGTGACGTCCGTCCATGGCAGAGATTGCTTTCTTAGAGTGTCACGCCGTCAATATCTGCAATAGAGGTGAACCATCAGGTAAAGAGTTCTTAAGTTCAGCCAACATAATGAAGCACTTTACTATCTCATTGGGCTGAATAAAAATAGGAAACTTGTGGGACGATTTTCGTAATAGGTATAGGAGCTCATTGTATGAAAACAAAAATGTAAGCTAAGAATAAACAATAACTTCTCGTCAGTGTTCTCTTGTTCTTTAGCGCTAATTTTTCTAAGCAAATTACTGTTGACTCGCCGTTACTGGGACAGCTGGGCAGGCAGTGGAAGCCTCGCTTTCATGCGGTCCTGAAACTATCGTGCATGCAAAGGAAGTGTTGTCTTCGCTCCTGCAAAAATAGGTTAATAAAATTCACAGTTCTGTGGCTCACTTTAATGTAACTGCACACAGACATACAAACACACTACAGCCTGTTTGGCTTCAGTACACCAAGGCATGTATGGAAACTAAACTGAAGGGTCTGAATTAAATGCTATTGTTTTCAACTATTCGATGAGCGCACCGGCTCATTCTCTGCCATTCCTCTGAACAGTGGAGTACTCAACTATACGGCACGCACCCACAGTGTCCAGCAGGGCAGCCCGTTTGTATCTCCAATCTCCAGTAGGGGCTCTCGGCATGTATCCCCAGTCTCAAACAGGGACTGCCAGCACATCAGTGCTTAGATTTCGCCAGGCGGTGGGGTCCTGCTGCCCGCGGTTTTCCATCTGGACCGAAGCTGTAGACGTCCGCGGACTCGTACACCTTGTTGTCAGGAGACGCAGCCTGCACACAGCCCCTTCCCTGCTGCCCCCCAGCGGCAGCCTGAGGCCCCCCGCCAGGGCCCACGTTGTACACATTGACGGGCTCATAAATATGATCATCAGGAGGGCCTCCCTGTTGGTCTTCTGCATTCTGTGGGTCCTCCATCTCTGCACAGAGAAGTACCACATTACGTCACCGTAACATCAACACTCCAATACTGTGGCATCAACGACGCATCAGCGTTGTATCGAGCTCTAGAAGAACACACGCAGGGCGTACTAACAATCAAGTTTTCCCCGGACAGCGCCTGCCAGTACCCGCGGGCCACACACAACACTAAGCAATCAGCAGGTTGCGCTCTAACTAATCTTCCATTTGACTTACGCTACAATTTACCACATTGAGTGCATCATCACTGCGGAGGAAATTAAATGGAAGAGAGTCTGTAGCATCTCAATGCGCTCAATGATGCTTCTGACAGCCAGTGATACTTCCCTAACTTTATTTCACAGAGTCTGAAGGATATTAGCATACAGGTAACCCTTCACTAAGCAGGTGATATATGGTTACTTCTTTAATACCTCTCCTGCAAAAACTTGTTAGCCGCTCCAGAAGAAGAGACGGAGCAGCGATTGACTGATGAGCCACTCCCGCTGCAGGGCGTAAAGAGGGCTGCAGATTGGGTAATAAAAGCGCATACCTTGATATTTAGTTCACGAACAAATGAAAAATGATAATGCTATCACTATCGTCAACATTAACTTTAGTACAAAAAAAATATAATTATAATATTTACATGCGCCAAGAAGATTGTGTTTTCACCTTGATTTCTTTATTGGTCTATCTGAGGGTAAGAAAATTCAAAAGTTTGCAAGAACCGTAATAAAGCTTACAGGAGCTGGAAGGAATATTGCAACGAACAAATGGCTGAAGTTTTTTTTGACGATCCTTGAGTCCGTTCATTTGTTTGTCCACCATTCTCTCATTTAGCGGAGGTTGGCTCTCTCGGAGGCCAGCGCTTGACAAATGCTTTTGCTGCTATTACTATCACATTTTATACAATAGATATTGTCATTATTAGTTTAATATACCAGGAAGAACGAACTTTAGGGTTGATGAGTTGCGTTGGTTAGATGTGGTGTGTTAGGTTAGATGAGGTGTCTATATTAGGTAAATAATTTGCATTAGGATTGATATCGCACATTTGGATTTACGAGATGTGTAGTGGTAGACGGACTGCGGTAAGTTAGACTGCGTCGGTCAGAGCTTGGAGACGGGATTTGCGATAGACAAGGTGGGTTAGGTTAGAAGAGCTCGGGTGGCAAAACAATGAATCTAATAATAATAATAATAGAAGAGCTGGGTTACGTCAAACTTAGGTAAGTTGCAATAGTATTTCGCAAGTGAGCTGTTTTTTAGTAAGAAGTATCATTAATTAACCGTGAAATTTCCACGAGACTCGCCAGGTACCATAAATTAGTTACAAGTTGCCGTTGTGACTCACCTGCCAGAGGCACGGCGTCCCTAACAGCCACGTCGTCGTACACCGGCGCCTCCCCCGCAAGGTGTCGGTCCGAGTCCCGCAGGAAGTGGCGGCTGCACAATAGACCGTCGGACAGCACTTACCAGGAAGTAAAGAGCGTTATGGGACGACTTACGACAAATTAGCATAGAAATGTGACGTCATCAACTTGGCAGCCGCGAGCGCTATGACGTCACATTGATGAGGGTTTCTGAAGAACTTGTGAACCGTTTACATGATATCGAAACAGTTGTCAATTACAGCCTTAAAGCAGGTAAAAAAGTGAACAAATGAAATAGCAGTAATACTTGAATAATGAACATGAAAGTGGAAGGAATACTATTTGCAGAATATTTAGATGTATGTAATAAGAGCTGTATGACCAGATCAGCAAAGCTCTTGAGTTATGCTCATTAGTTACCGCTGTGATTCCGATTAATGCAACGTTTGATTGCTTAGTAATGTCATAAATCTCTTCATGTCCTGAAGAACTTAAATACAGTAATAATGGCTATAAACCAGGCCATACAGAAACCCAACTAAAGTTGGCACTCTAGGATGGAGCGTTTTTCAACTTTTTTCTTATTTTTTGCAGTGGCTACTCCGGAAAGGTTTCCAAATGGGGAAAAAAATTGTATTGAAAACATTTTTTCTTAGACGGATATTTTCTACGCCCCAAGACCCTTGAATATGGATAAAAGTGCTCCTGTGGCGAAAAAAAAAATTTTCTCTCTATTCACCAAACAGCAGCTATACATCAGCGAAACACGCACGCAAAGTTTTAGGCAGCCAGTGCAAAGCTAAGTGGGTAGAACAGGGGAATGGAGGGGGCCGGGTCTCTCATTAAATTCTGCCTGTGAGCTTGAATATCTAGCGTCAAGTGGCATTTTTTGTAGCACTGATACCATCTACGTGGAGTTAGGGACTACAGCCGTCCCTACACTCAAACAGGTCATAAATCATTTTTTTACCTCCGCCTAGGAGGTTTTGTTTTTATCGTGTCTGTCTGGCTGTTTGTCTGTCTGTTACCAAGATAGCTCAAAAAGTTATGAACCGATTTGGACGAAATTTACAGGGATTGCTAGGTATGTTAGGATAAACAGATGATTAACTTTTGATGAAGATACAGTATGACCATCTGTTTGTTTGTTTGTCTGCCTCATTTTTCTCAATTCCATAACTCAAAATGTCATGGATGGATTTTTATGAAATTAATATGAGTTGTTAGGTATATTAAAGAAAGTATATGACCGAATTTTGGCAATGATCCGTTCGTTAGTTCGTTCGTTTCTTAGTGTTTTTAATTTTATGCTTGTTAGCACAATAACTCAAAAAAATACTGAATGGATCTTCATGAAATTTATAGGGGATGTTAGAAATGTTAAAAGACATAGATGAAAAAATTTTGGTACAGATCAGTTTGTTCGTTTGTATCTTTGACTCATGTTTGTCATAACATTTGTTAGCAGTATAACTCAAAAAGTTATGAACGGATCTTCAAGAAGTATAACTCAAAAAGTTATGAACGGATCTTCAAGAAAATTGCACAAGCTGTTGTTACTATCAAAAGGCACAAATGATTTGGTTTTGGTGTTTATACAAAGAAAATTATGGTTTCAGAGCCAATTTGAAATTTTTACTCTCATTGCCTCGCTTGGCGGAGGTATGCGCTCTCAGAGTGCTCTAGTTGACAATGGATAGCCCATGTACCTGTGCTTTCTCGATGTGAAGGCTGCGTTTGACCGAGTTCACCATTGCTCTCTATTCCAGTGTATGCTCAAGAAACAAATTCCTCTTTATACTGTTAAGACGCTAAAGTACTGGTTTCAAACCGAGAAAAATTTAATGTTATGTGAAATGGGGAGCGGCAACGTCATCAGCGTTCGGCATGACTAATGGCATACGACAAGGGGGCTTACTCTCTCCAATTCTCTTTTACATTTTCATTGATAGCATCCACACCCATCTGAACGCAGCTGGAGTGGGGTGTCACGTTAATGGTCACGCAGTAAATGCGCTCAGTTATGCTGATGATATGGTCCTTGCTTCCCCCCAATCTAGTGGGCTGCAAAAATTTTTGTCTCAATTTGCGAGAGGTTATACTGGTACAACTGTTTGTATGTACAATAAACTTAGGAGAAGCATCCTACCCTCAGATAAAGTCACACGACTTAATGGTGTCAATCTCACCTGGGTAAGAAAATCACCAATGATTTTCGTGATGACTAGGCTATAGAGAAAGAAACGCAAAAGATCCACGCAGTGGGTAACATGCTAATCAGAAAGTTAGATCGCTGCCCGGATTAGGTTAAATGTCATCTGTTTCGGAGCTACTGCTTTTCCTGGTACCGTAACTCGCTTTGGTTGAACTTTAAGCAGAAATCGGTTAGACGCCTACGTGTTGCCTATAATGACATATATTGCCGCCTGATGAATGTGTCGAAGTCAACTAGTGCAAGTATGATAATTGCTCAAAAGTATACTAATTGTTTTAAAGTCAGGGCAAGAAAATGTGCTCTGAGTATTCCAGCTCAGGATAGAAAAATCTGATAACACCTTACTCAAGGAGATCCGTAACGGGCCTGGCTACAAACTATCTAACATGTATAGCCGATGGCATAGCATACTATTTCCAAACAGGGGCCAAACAATGGGCCGCAATGCAGTGTAGTTTGTAATGATGGTGTCGCCTGATCTAAATATCTAATGTAACTTCAGTATTAAGCGCTGCCTGTATATCATGTCCCTATGTGTACCTAATAAAGCATATTATTATTATTATTGTTTACAGAACTATAGTCAAACCAGCGTAAGCAGTCTTTTAGGGGCGGGGCTGAATTGAACGCAGCAGGGCCAAATCTAATCTGTTGACTAATACACTTTGAGTATTCGAATATAAATATAATTTTATCGATTGAGACAAGTTATACCACGCGCTTAAGTGAGATTTGGCCAAGTTGCTTTGCGTTCTTAGCCACGCCCATCGGACTCCTTACGCTGGTTTGACTATAGCCACTAAGGAAAATGAAAACAAAAGTAGAAAAACGCTCCACATTACTGTAGAGGTCGCAATGTCATTTTTTTTGTGAGTGGAGAGGGGATGGGGGAATTTACAGTTCCTTTGGGTTTCTTTGTGAGCTTTTGAATAATATTTTCGTGGCTCCTGGAAGGTAATTAGTACACATCGCCTGGGCCTAAGAAGCAGTTGAAATGCCATCAGCCACAGGCACTTCTGATAACTTACTATGTCAATCATGACCTTCAAAAATCATTCTGTCCTTCTCTGAATTGTAGATAAGGATAGCCGGACATAAATCCTTTAATAATAAACATCTTGTTTAAGATGGAGGCTGGCTTTTAGGAAGTACGACTTTCTGCTACCTGGTAGAGGCTTTCAGGGCAGCAGAGGTAAATTGCAAGCGTATATAGCATCCAGTTTAGCTTTTCTTTTAACGCGAAGCCTAATTTGTGTCTTCAATTCAATGCATGAAACTCTTTGCTAATTTGGTACTTGAATCCATACAGCCTCCCTGCCACTCATGTCCTGCCAGCTACTTGGATCTCATTCTTACACGCAACTGTACAAAATGGGTACTTGTTCTTATGGTTGCACTCTCTTCAAGTATATAATAATGTCTATATTTGTATATTCCTATTAAAAAGGGCTTTCACTCGTCAATACTTGGACTCGTCGAAGTGACGTCATGCAGAGAGGACTAACTTTATGCTATGGCCCGCTGAGTCCTCCCGTTACGTTCTTTGCAACCTAGCAACCCCTGACTGCCATAGAACTGCTAACAAGCAGGCATCTTCGGAGCACAGTTTATGTCGCAATCTAACGTTTGTAAACAATTTTTTTTATAAACGTAGCTTACATTACCGGCACTCACTAGACCACTTACGGGCCAGCTATCATTACGATACTCACTGGAGCAATTACGGGCCAGCTATCATTACGATACTCACTGGAGCAATTACGGGGCAGCTATCATTACGATACTCACTGGAGCAATTACGGGCCAGCTATCATTACGATACTCACTGGAGCAATTACGGGGCAGCTATCATTACGATGCTCACTGGAGCAATTACGGGCCAGCTATCATTACGATACTCACTGGAGCAATTACGGGGCAGCTATCATTACGATACTCACTGGAGCAATTACGGGGCAGCTATCATTACGATACTCGCTGGAGCAATTACGGGGCAGCTATCATTACGATACTCACTGGAGCAATTACGGGCCAGCTATCATTACGATACTCACTGGAGCAATTAC
>LQNS02001154.1:716778-728598 GCA_001587735.2 Parhyale hawaiensis
GCTCACGCATGCGCAGTCATGTCACACAGCGACGTGTGGCAACTGTTGCGTAGCGCATATTAGTTGGTTTGGTGGTGGTGACGTGGCATGAACGTACACACTCAGCGCAGCACGTGCACAAAATAGTCGCAAACGACGGCAGTGCAGTCCAGGACTGCTTAGCTAAAGTTGGACGGCTGACGATGACTGTGAAAAGTGCATGTAAAAGTACCATATATCTATCTCTGTACTCAAAAATGTCTACGGTCGTGGGATGAAATTCATATTATGTTGCTGGACAGCTCAGCTCTACTGCAACACTGCGTGTTACTCATACAAGACTTCTCAAGTGATTAATTTCTTGACAGGCGCTGGTTTACAGCTCTACGGGTTGACTTGACCCGCTGACAACAGCTTGCAGCAGACCCGGGCTGCTTTCTGGAAATGGGCCTGTAGGTCCGCCTGTTGCCAGTTATCTAATCTAACCCATTGTATGCTCACTAGCATACTACACCTCAGTGCCGGAGCCGCATTATGCACTCGCATGTACAAATTATTGCGAGGATATGCAACTTGCACGACGACATGATATCCAAGTCGGTATCATAAATACGGTAACGTTTGGGCAGCACATCCTCTGACGATGTTGTGCCTGCGGTTGTACAGTGTAGCCTCGGATAAGGGAACATACCGAGAAGCTTCATTCGAACGACGACGGCCACATCGTAGGAGCTGCAGGGGGCCAGCGGGGGGTTGGATGTCTCGGGGCCTCCGCCCCCTGCCCCCAGCACGAACTCTCTGCTCCCCTGACGGGACAAGGTGTTGGCAGTTAGCAAGAGGTAGGCAGTCGAATGAAGCAATGATGAAAAGATTATTCAATATTTAATTGGTGATATTATCATTATTGTTACTACTATTATTGTTATCGAAGCGACAGATGTATAGCATTGCATGGTCGCCGTCAGTTCCTACCACTGTACCGATGGCCGGGGTGCGTTGCAGCAGTGGACTAACTAGTGCTGTTCAAACGACTGCGATTTATTCTCATCCAATTTATTGGGGAGAGCAGTCATTGCAATGTACATACGCAACGTCTTAAAATAGTTTCAGTTATTTAAAAAATAATCATGAACATACGACTTATACTAATGATAATATAGAAAGATTTCAATGGCTGCTAACTTTCAATTCTTCTTGTTCATTTTTATTACTGAATTTCAAGTAGTTAAAAGAAGTCAAAGGCCATTACAGTGAGCCAAAAGAAGTATTCTAAGAGAAAAATAATCCTTTGGAATATTTATTTTCAGGCTGAAGAGGTTCTAAACGTGGTGACGACCAAAGTAAAATAAAAAAAATAAATAAATTACTAATAATCTATCAAATGAACTCTGAAAACACGAATATTTCGCTTATAAAAATATTTAGGAAACAAGATAATGAAGCTGTATAGGCGTCCAATAAAAATACGATGTGCTACGAAATTGAGACAGATCCATACAACTGAAATGCTTTGGTTCATCTTCAGCCGAAGCTTAAAAAGTGAGCGAACTCTAATATGTAAAATTCAGCAGTAGATTGTTTAGAGTCTGACATTCTTTATTGACCAGCTGTGTGTTCAAGAATTTTACAATTATTATTACCTGTACTTTTGAGACGGTCACACCTGATATTTTTGAAACATTGATGACGGATAGTTAGTACTACAAAACGTTTGTGTTTAACAACTGCTGCGACTATAGTGACGCTTCTTTTTGTCCTACTGTATGAAGAAGTTAGTTAAATATGGGTAGCTGTAACCGTAGACTAATTAGAATCTTTTCCAGTGGAGATAAGCACTGGTGTTCATAACATTATACAGTATGTTTGCATTCTCTGTTTCGTTTTCAGTCGAAACGATTGTACGCGCTGGAAGTTCTGGACGGTGTAACACTTCCAGTATTCATTACAGAGCCATCTGCCACCCCCTTTAAAAAACAGTACATGCAGTACATATTTCCTCTATTCCGAAATAGTTGTACCAAGGCGACTTTCTTGTTGTTCCGGGATGTTATAGTTCCATTGAAGAAACACCAAAGGGAACAGATGCGAGGCATTGATCGGCAAACATCTGGAGAACTCTATTAAGTCGACCAAAGCTTCCCATACCACTTTATGCTGACTTCTTCTCACTTCCACTCCATCTCTATATTTAAGCTCCGTATATCAGCGACAATTGATCATGCTTGGGGGCATTCATGGCGTAGATTCTTCTCCCCCTCTGTTTTTATTTTCTCTTTCTGTTTTTTCTCTTAGCAGAAGGCAAAAAAGAGGAGAGCAAAGGGGTTAGGAGATATAGGATGATTGTATTACCGTTATCGAGTTTCTCCGGCCCCACAATCAGGGCCACAGAGAAACCCTTTGGGCCTCTTGGTTCGCCTACTGCCACCTATCAAATCTAATCTAATCAATACAGTACCAGCACCAAACAACTAAAAAGTGTTTTGAAATTGTATGAATGTACAGCAACATCCCCAGCTGCAGGCTACCGCATGGATATGACCTGTGAAGAAGTGAAGTTGCTATTCCTACTATTCGTACTGTGGTCTCCTATTTTTAGAAACTTTGATCATTCAGAGTAGCTTGTCCTGGTGGCGGTTCAAACCATATCGTATCTTCTTTGAGTTCGCATATATTGAAAGTAACAAATTCATTAGTTTGATCAATTATTACAGATTTTGTGATGTTGTATTCAGGGACTCAGCTAATGGGTACACAAACAAGGAGATGCGATGATACTCAAGAACATCAGTGCAGTTCGCACAACAAGCTTTGACTACAGAATTATACTCGTAATAAAAAAATACTGCATTATATGCTTGAAACTTGGACTTTACTTTGACTCTCAAATACGGAGTCGATAAAAGCTGTCCGGTCTGTCCACTGCCCGCAGCCCCGCCTGCCGACTATGTCCCTATTCTGGCCATACTTTTGAGAGGTGAGAATATTGCGCGCTCGTCATATTTTAAAACGAAGTACGGTCACTTTTCCCTTGTTCAAGCATCTGTGTTGAACAATTTATTGCCATTTTAATATGTACATGAAAAGACTAATCACCACTGTGGAAGTCCAAAACTCATGACAAGCCTAATTCAGGAAATCCAAAATTCAAGGGCTTCAACAAAATCAGCCACCTGTCGAGCTGATTTCATCAATCTCTTTGTAAAGGCCGCAGTGAGTGTTTTGTGAAAACGGTCCGTTCCAGGAACCAGTCCGCTCGACCACGTCAACCGGTCAAGAGCAACTCCCCACAGTACATTCAGCTTCTCGTATACTGGCAGCGACTACAATCCAATGCAATACAGTACAGTCAACCGTACCTGCGTTAGATGACCAGCAGAGTATGTTCCGGAGTTTGTAGAAGTTCTGCCATTTCCAGCAGTGTCACCCAGATCTGTCATATTAACCCGCCTCACGGCATCGTCGTGTGAAGACTGCACGTGTTGGATGAAGTCGCTGTCGCGTAAGTCGCGCTGCACCACCACCGTGAAAGTGCTGGGAAGATCAGAGATCACCGAAGTGAAGGCGCGTATCAACAAGAAGTTATATGCAATCCTGAGGTATAAACTGATCATAACCTAGTAGCGTGACTGCAACCTGAAAAAGGAAACTTTAAACCGAAAAGCTACATGAGAGTGCCATCTATCGACTAATAGTGTTGGCTCCACGCTAATGAAATACTGTTCTATTTTTCATTCCATTAGCTGAGATCGAAGTAAGCATATTCATTTATTTACTCAGGGGCTTCGCGGCTTACGGTCAGTGCGAGCCCGTAAGCCAGCGAACTTCCCAACACTTACCACCGAGCATCGCCTCCTGGTCCTTAGAATACCCCAAAATTCAACACCAGAGCGTTGCTAGCTTGACCTTAATACACTCGCACTTCAGCGTTGGAGGCTTGTTCTTAGAGCACTCATACCAGAGCGTAAGCAGCTGGTACTGAGAACACCCTGACACTCACACCTCAGCGTCGCCAGCTGGTACTGAGAACACCCTGACACTCACACCTCAGCGTCGCCAGCTGGTACTGAGAACACCCCAACACTCACACCTCAGCGTCGCCAGCTGGTACTGAGAACACCCCAACACTCACACCTCAGCGTCGCCAGCTGGTACTGAGAACACCCCAACACTCACACCTCAGCGTTGCCAGCTGGTACTGAGAACACCCCGACACTCACACCTCAGCGTCGCCAGCTGGTACTGAGAACACCCCAACACTCACACCTCAGCGTCGCCAGCTGGTACTGAGAACACCCCAACACTCACACCTCAGCGTCGCCAGCTGGTACTGAGAACACCCCGACACTCACACCTCAGCGTCGCCAGCTGGTACTGAGAACACCCCAACACTCACACCTCAGCGTCGCCAGCTGGTACTGAGAACACCCTGACACTCACACCTCAGCGTCGCCAGCTGGTACTGAGAACACCCTGACACTCACACCTCAGCGTCGCCAGCTGGTACTGAGAACACCCTGACACTCACACCTCAGCGTCACCAGCTGGTACTGAGAACACCCCAACACTCACACCTCAACGTCACCAGCTGGTACTGAGAACACCCTGACACTCACACCTCAGCGTCACCAGCTGGTACTGAGAACACCCCAACACTCACACCTCAGCGTCGCCAGCTGGTACTGAGAACACTCCAACACTCACACCTCAGCGTCACCAGCTGGTACAGCTGGCAGCAGCAGAACAGCGCCGGTATCGGAGATGGTGCCGACTGTCAGAGGCCCCAAGTCTGGGGTGGACGGCAGGCGGGTGGCCGCCCTGAGGTTCGAACGCTCACCACAGCCGATGACGTTACAGCAGGAGCTGCGCAGACTGTATATTGTGCTCGGCTGCAGGCCCCTGATCTGCAAATTACGGCCATATTTTCGGTCACACAGACTTTAGAGCTATGAAAAAGTTCATCATTTGTTGGTTGAGTGTTGTGCAGAACTGAACTCGCTTTTCGGCAACATGGTGGAGGAGCTCGGTGAACCCTCCCTAAAGATCCATCAAAGGGCCGACATCTAAAAATCGACGATGGCCCCTATAATCTAGTGGTTTTCAGTGCGAATTCGGTTACCTCAGGTCAGCATTGCTCCCTGCTCATGGCGCAAGGAAGTTCAATAGGAGGTAACAACAGCTAGGAGATCGGAAGCTCAACTTTCCGGCAAGGCTGACGCCTGGCTGAGCCGCTGTCCATGTCTATCGCAGTGCGCCATTGTGTAGGCGGCAAACGAGGCACAAGCCCGTCGTGAATGCCCCTAAGGTTGAGAGTCTGTGATTGGTGAGAACCCTGTAGCGGCCACAGCAGCATCCGGGGCTGGACACAACAGCCGTCGAGGAAGAAAAGTTCGTCGGACTTCATAAAACCGTGTTTCCACCTCCTTCTATTCAACCTCCTTGCGCTGCGTAACCCACTGGAATTAAGGCCCTAGCGATTTTTGTTCCGCAGTGAATTGGTGTCGAGGGTTCTGGGAGAAATGTCGATAAATGTTTATTTCATTCAAAAATAATTAAAGAAACACGCTAAATTTCTCTGAAATAAGGGACTGGGAAACTTAAGTAATGAGAAAAATAGCTAACAGAGCTGCTAATGAGAGGAATGATTGATGCAAAACGAGACAACAAATAATTATTATTGTGTAGGACTGTGTAGGTGTGACATTATGCAGCAGTCTGCAGCTAGGTACAGAAGTCAGCAGGTGTGAGAAGCTACAGGTGTAACATTTCGCGTGTAAGCCAGACTATACGTACTTAGGGCTATAGGGACAATCAATAAATTTTCAGATGTGATAGTCTTTTAGTGCGCCTGTTCTAAGTATAGCAGTCTTTAAATGTAGCCGTCTGCAAGTATCGAGGGCTGCAGGTATGATAGTGCGCACATTAGTCAGGCCTGGAAACAGTATTTTATACTAACCATAATGTAGTTTATTATCAAGAAATGAACAATTAGAAGTAGCCCTCTTCTGGTGTGCCTTAACATTGCACTAAGCTATCACTGTATAACAGCTGTAGAGAGGCTTCCATGAGATTCAGATCCTCACCGTTAGGTTGAACTGGGAACCTCCAGTGTCCGTAGGGTTGTTGACGGTCCGCGCTTCAACCAGTACATCCCTATGGTAAGCTTCGACGTAGCAGACGCTGAGGTTAACTGCTGGGGGCCTGGTGAGGGTCAGGTGCAGCTCCTTGGAGGACGCGTGCACCCTCATCAGCGGAGCCCCCGGGACTGAGGGGTAGAGGATCACATGCACCAATATTCAAATCACACAATGTTATGCACAGTTGGTTGCTCTGTTTGCCGGTCACGATCTCAAGTATTAGGAAATTCAAACCTTAGACGTAGTAAGGAGGTCGTTGCAGTGAGATTTTTTATTTCCGAATGCGCAAGACGTTTGAAGTACGTCTAAGTGGAAATATACAAAACACATCGTACAGTTTTTTCTTCCCACAATGTATATATTTTTTCTCTGAGCTCATCATATCAACCCTTAGAAAACAACGAAGAGACTAAAAAAAAATACTTTTGACAACAGAACTTTGCAGCAAAGCGACGGAACCGGGAGCAAGAAATTGACAAAGTGCAGAGGACTGAGCAGAATAGCCAAACAAAGGCTCTCTGTCGGCTCAGAGCTAGAGTGCGATGCTTCCACAGTATTAGCGGCTGAGAAGTGCACAATTGCCTAAGTTCAAGTTCAATTTAATTTTTAAGGTATTTCGGGAACTTTCTTGTTACCAATTCAACTGGTGTGATTGTTAACCCGTCCCCGCGCTCCGGGTGACATGGAGCACCTATAGCAGCCGTAGCTTTAATATGGTCATAAATACATCTATGATGCCGGATACTAGTAGAAGCGTCTCGACGAGTGCTTTCGATTGAGCACCACCTCCAGGCTGTGGGAGTGAAGGGGGGGGGGATATTCAATGGAAAATGCAGCTGCAACCCAGCACGCAGTCCAATGTATTACACGTCGTCCGCCCGGCGGCGCTATCGTCGTTCGCGACGGATTTGCGTGCGTGTTTGTGTACGCAGATCGTGTGCGTGTGAGCGGCATTCAAGTTGGTGCGCCGTGCTGCTCGCTGTATCGCTGAATAAGTTAGGTTAGGTAAGGTTAGGTAACGTTAGGCAAAGTTAGAGAGGTTAGGTTGGCTTAAGTTAGGTTAGAATAGGTAAGGTTAGGCTAGGTTAGAAGGTTAGGTTAGGTAAGTTTAGGTTGGGTTAGGCTAGGTAAGGTTAGCCTAGATAATGTTTAATTTAGTGGTGGCGCGCGCAGCAAAGCTTACTTGAACGTAAAATCGTCGTGAACGACGATAGTGCTACCAGGCACCAGGGAATGCAGACATAGTGTAAGCTTGCCATCACCTGCACCGCTGCCTATTTTTAGCCATCAGTTTTCAATGGAACTTGAGATGACGATCATTACCTCTAGCCTGTGCTAATTTCCGCCTATCTGTTTTGTTAAATCGTGACAGAAAATGGCTAAATAATTGAATAAAAAATAAATACACATTGATCTTCACTATATTGTAGATAAAAATATCTAAAATATAATAAAAACCGATTTATATTAATTGTTTGTTTATTTATTCGTTTATCTACCCATTTTCCGTCACGCTTTAACAAAACAGGTGGAAATGAGCCCAGTTTGAAGGCTCTGGTCTTTCTCTTTAGTTTCATTAAAATCTGTTAGGTAGAAAATAGGCCGGGTTGCAGAAGATGGCAAACGCATCTTAATCAGGGACAGTTGAAATTCAAGCAATGAAGTAATCGCATCCTTAGTGTGATTTTTACGAGTATTAGCTTCTCCTTACATCGAATCTATAGCAGAGTATCGGACGACCTTACGTCTGAATGCACTTCTTGCATTGCTGAAGTTAAAATCGCAGCATTGAAGATATCTGAAGCTTCCATTGGCACTCTTATGCATTTTGATTCGTAGTTTCTTCCCACAGATGATTTCGTTGCTTCAGCTGTTATCCTAAATTCATAATTCTCAATGGTCGATGAAACAGCTTTCGCTGAGCAAAAATCATTGGACCTGTATAGGCTAACCTACCGTATCCACAATACCGAAACAGAGCTATTAATTTGAGCGCTGCTGATCGGGCTGCAATGAGCCATAATTTTCTCCATTTCAGAGAAGAAAAGTTTCGATACTGAGCGGCTACGGAGCCGTAAACGCTCATCTCAGGGTGCTTAGGTTAGCAGTTGTAATAACGAAAGTTTGATCAATGAAGAGGGGCATCACAAATGTTTCGCTGTCATTTATGAACGCACGGGCCCTCTAGTAAATACATAAACACACGACGGTCAATTTTAGTATTAGATTAGTTCCTTATATAATAACACGCTTGGTGTATTGATTTATTTCGTGTTTGCTCTGAAGGAAATAGGCGAAAATAAGCTATGTTGCAGATTTGGAAATTCAGTTACGTTTTCGTAGACATCGACGATCAGCTTACAGAATATGGTGAAAATTGGTTCCTTATCTATCCATGTTGATGCATTTCTTGCTTGAAACACTTCTTGAAATTGTACAGTATGTATGCAGCTTCTGGAGACAGATTTTATAGTTTTTTCTCTCAGGTCACTACGTATAAATTCTGCAAATAATCAACGGGGCACTCACGATGGGATGGTTTTCACGAGCAGTAGACAATTATTTCATTTACATAACGTTCTTTCTTACGAAATTTAACGATGTAGCTTTCCCTTCAAGTATTTCACTGGGACTGGACAAGTTGGCAGTTCTAGCTTACTGTCCGTCTCTGAGAGTGCATATTTCGCTTCACAGGCTGAGATTTGAGCACTTCAGTGAAGCAGAGAGTTAAGTATGTAAGACGGTATTATTGATACGATACACTAACATTACATATAAGCTGACTGGAGGGTAATTCAATTTTATTGCAGTGTTTTACTTAAGAGTTTACTTTGGAAAACGCACATTTAATTAAGAAAGAGGACAGGTAACGAAAAAGAAAGACGAAACTACTACAGTCTCAAGAACAAACACCTGCTATAAATGGAAAGATGAAGCGGCGCCTATGCGGCACAGTGACAAGAAAAACTTGAAGTAGAAGGGTTTAAGAAGGAAATGAGAGTTGCTAATAAGCGTGAGCGGGAAAATGTGGAAACGGCCAGTCAAAGAAGAGAGCATACATAACGATTAATGCGTCAACTTTTTCACCCACGGGTTCAATAGTATAATATAGGTTTGATAGGTACATTACACACAGACACATTTGATGCATTACAAGTATTTGGTAAAGTAGTAATACGCTGTAGAATAATGCATCTGCGTAGCCACTGAAAGTTCAACAAACTTTTTGAGCAACACAAAGCAAAAGTTAGTGCAATTGCATGACGTATTCTTTCAAACTTTTTAAAAACACAACCGGGAATGGGATCTAATAAATACGCAGGAAGTTCATTGAGAAGTATAGCAATTTGAAATACTGTAGCGCGTTTCTCAACGTCAACACGCACAATTGGGAGATTGAGAAGAGAACGTCTCATTTCGTAATTTTGTTGGGGAATAAGGGGACTGAAGTGCTTTCGAAACACTTCAGGGTGATTATAGAACACAAATCGAAAAAAAATTAAGCAAGGAATAGTTGTAAACATCCTGAAATTGAAACATTTGTAAGGAGGAGTACATTTTTCACTGCAACTCATTACAGGCACTTTGTTTTCGTTACGTATAACACGTAGTATTCGTCTAAGTATATTATTCAATATAACTTTAAGTTTGTGAATGTAACATCATTATGATATATTTCATTTACCTGTTGCATTGCATCATTATGCGATCATGAAATTTATTCTCTAACCTGTTATAAGGTCTTCACAACGAGCAGCAAACGATTGCATGTTAGCTGCAGAAAAAATTAAAGTACAGTGCAAGCGCATAAGCGCAAATTTCCAAAATTTTAGCGCGAAAAACAACAATATATGTGAAGCGCAAATTGAACTTAAGTTTGCGCTGTTTCTCACATCTAAGTGGTATAATTTAGAAGGTGTCTTGCTTCGGCAACCCCTATCTCATATGAATATATATATAATTGAAGCTAACGATGTATTACGAGAACAGAAAAACCGCTGAACTCCTCATGAGGAACAGTCCGAAACCACCTCCAGAACTTCAGCAGACGAACCTTGTGTACGAATTCATTTGTAATATTGGAGCCTGTGAACTTCAACCAAATTCGTGCATAGGTATGACTACCACAACTTTATCCAAGCGTTTAACTATGCACCTCAGATCAGGGGGCCCTGCTAACCACGTGAAAAATACACACAACCAAACGATCACAAGAGAGCATCTGGTAAACTGCACAAAGATTGTACGAAAAAACAGAGACAAGCACCGTCTGCCAGTCGAAGAAGCATTACTCATCAAGATTCACCAGCCATCCATTAACTCTCAATTTAGTGGCATCAGCAGAACCCTACAGCTGCTCGGAGACCAGCAGAACCAACGTGCAGAGGAGCGCGTAGCGGCCAACCGATAACGGCGTTTGGTCGCGGCGACTCCGCTTCAGCCAATCAGAAGACAGAATAGTCACCGCTCACCGCGCAGCGAGGTTATATCGGGACCTTATAATTCCTCAATAAGCAGCATCTCTATTTTGCTCCACCACTAACAACATGGAAGGAGCTGCCACTTCGCCGCCACCACTGCCGCCAGCACCGCCACTACCGCCACCTCCTGATGATGACCGCGAGAGCAGTCGAAACGTCGATGGAAACTTTGGCCAATTGCTTCACAGAACCAACAATGACAGCTGTATCAAATGTTTCCGCCAGTTTGAGAGAGTTAATAAAAGCATTATAGATATCGACTTTCTGTCGCCTTCAACAAAACATGCATAGCAGAAAAGCTGCTCCCAAAGTATACTAATATATATATATATATATATATATATATATATATATATATATATATATATATATATATATATATATATATATATATATATATATATACATATATATATATATATATACAGCTGATTCACACATGCATTAATATCAGCGCACACACACCTAGACCCCTACATACACAAATACGAACAAATACACCTAGTATGTCAGTTACCTGTCAACTTTGTGTGGACGGAGAGAGTGACATCTTCGGAACAGCTCGGACGGCTGTAGCTATACCCATCCTCGCTGCAACTGGCCACCTGCACAGAGCCATGCTTCATCCTTAGCTTGCTTTTATAAACTAGGAAAGCATTTTATGGAGTGTCTTTAACAACGCTGTTAAAACCAATAAAGTTAAAACTCAGCATTAAACTTTGTTCGTGTGCTCAAGTACGGGTACAGAAATCAGGAGTAATTTCCTCGTTCGGGTAATTATTGTCTCTCTGGGGGTGGATACCACGAATAGCATCCGCCAAGGTGAGCTTACTTCACCGTTATTTCTCAACAGTAAAGCCGCTACAGCCAACTTATTTCCGGGGACACATATGCATCTCCACGCCCAACTGGTGGCTCGGATGAGCAGCTCTCGTGCCGTTTCGATGCATACATAAAATCGGTAGCATAGATACAGCGGCATAAATAATGTCCGAGTCTCGCATCCTTGCATCAAGTTCTGTGTGTGAATGCCTAGTGTGGCCCCTGCGTAACAGTAGTGGGTTCGGGTGTTATTTAAGAGACCTACAGAAACTGGCAGAGGAGAGGGTTCGATCATATATATCAAGGAACACCTTAATCCCCTATGTAAAGGTTTTGCAGCAACTAAAGAATATGAATTTATCACTACCCATGCTCGTCTAGGCATTCGACAGTCGTTAAATATT
>LQNS02001154.1:779928-789986 GCA_001587735.2 Parhyale hawaiensis
TTAACATTACTAACAACTCCTATAAATTTCATAAAGATCCATTCATTATTTTTTGAGTTATTGTGCTAACAAGCATAAAATTAAAAACAGTGACAAACGAACGAACAAACAAGCGAATCATTACCAAAATCTGGTCATTTACTCTTTGTTATATACCTAACAACTCATTTAATTTCATCAAAATCCATCAATAACTTTTTGAGTTAGAGCGTCGAGAAAAATGAGGCAGACAAACAAACGGATGGACATATCTTCACCAATAGTTAATCATCTGTTCCTCCTAACATACCTAACAATCCCTGTAAATTTCATCAAAATCGGTTCAAAACTTTTTGAGTTATCTTGGTGACAGACAAAGAGACAAATAGACAAACAACCAGACAGACAAACACGAAGAAAAATCACCTCCTTGGCGGAGGTAATAATAAACAATGTTAAAGTCCTTATATACAAGTCCTACAGACAAGCATCGATCTGGTACAGCAGCTACTAGCAAAGTTTTTATTTGATTTTCTGTAACATCAAGTACCTACCCCAAGTCTTCCTGGAAGAGCAGCTTCATTAGTTTCATCCATCTTCAATTGTTATTACGTTATAATGTAACATGTTACCATAAATCAAGGAATCTTAATAATATGATACCATCATATATTAGCAAGACATAATTCAGTATCGCAACATATCACTTGGCGGAACGTTCCAGAGTTCAGGCACAGCTGGGCCCCTGGTACGCGGGCCTCAGTGGCGCTGCTGGTGAACACGACGGTGGGGTCCGCAGACCCCAAATACAACCTCCACATCCGCAGCATGGGGGTCCTGATCCCTTGTTTGGATGCTGGTGAGTGGCCGGTGTGTTGGGGAGGTCTTTTGTCAGTGTATTGCGGCAGCACTCAGTGTAGTGCTGGTGAGTGGCTGGTGTGTTGGGGAGGTCTTCTGTCAGTGTATTGCTGCAGCACTCAGTGTAGTGCTGGTGAGTGGCTGGTGTGTTGGGGAGGTCATATGTCAGTGTATTGCGGCAGTACTCAGTGTAGTGCTGGTGAGTGGCTGGTGTGTTGGGGAAGTCTTACGTCAGTGTATTGCTGCAGCACTTAATGTAGTGCTGGTGAGTGGCTGGTGTGCTGGGGAGGTCTTATGTCAGTGTATTGCCGCAGCACTCAGTGTAGTGCTGGTGAGTGCCTGGTGTGTTGTGGAAGTCTTACGTCAGTGTATTGCTGCAGCACTCAGTGTAGTGCTGGTGAGTAGCTGGTGTGTTGGGAAGGTCTTACGTCGGTGTATTGCTGCAGCACTCAGTGTAGTGCTGGTGAGTGGCTGGTGTGTTGGGGAGGTCTTACGTCGGTGTATTGCTGCAGCACTCAGTGTAGTGCTGGTGAGTGGCTGGTGTGTTGGGAGGTCTTACGTCAGTGTATTGCTGCAGCACTCAGTGTAGTGCTGGTGAGGGGCTGGTGTGTTGGGGAAGTCTTACGGCAGTGTATTGCTGCAGCACTCAGTGTAGTGCTGGTGAGTGGCTGGTGTGTTGGGGAAGTCTTACGTCAGTGTATTGCTGCAGCACTCAGTGTAGTGCAGGTGAGTGGCTGGTGTGTTGGGGAGGTCTTACGTCAGTGTATTGCTGCAGCACTCAGTGTAGTGCTGGTGAGTGGCCGGTGTTTTGAGGAGGTCTCTCGTCGGTGCAGTTCTGGGCAATGTTGGCACAGCCTGGACACACAGAAAAAATCCTTAGCTGCAGTTATCTGCCAGCTGATCATACGCAGGAGAATTGCAGACCTTCTACCGAGCGCATTATACGCTGGCCATCCACCCAGATGTTTCTCATAGGCCTTTTTTGTGAGCGGTGTCGTGTGGACTGAACCTCTGCATATTTAGAAGGGTACTATGTTCTGTACTTGATACGTGCTACCATTTCTTCTAAAATTTCTTTGGCACAGCTAGTTGTGCCTAGAACAAAAGAAGTATGTATATGCAGAGTTCCAAAAGAAACCTTAGTTTCAATGTTGGTTCTGATGGTTAAGTTAAATAAATATTTCTTCGCAATTATAATGTATCAGCAGTTAGATCATTCACTTAAGGGGAGCACACGCCCGGAAACCTCGGATTTTTGTCAAAGTTCGTTTTATTCCACAAAATAGTAGCTGTGGACCAGACGATCACGTAGGCAAAATTTTAGGCAGCCACTTTAACCCTAAAGGAGGCTGGCTCGGGGGCGCTATCGTCGTTCACGATGAATATGTGTGCGTGTTTGTGTACGTAGATCGTGTGCGTGCGAGCGGCCTTCAAGTTGGTGCGCCGCGCTGCTCGCTGTATCGTTGATTAAGTTAGCTTAGGTAAGGTAAGGTTAGGTTGCGTTAGGTAAGGTTAGAAAGGTTAGGTTTGGTTAGGTAAGGTTAGGTAGATTAGGTAGATTAGGTTAGAAGGTTAGGTAAGGAGGTTAGGTTAGGGTATGTTAGGTTAGGCTAGGTTAGGTTAACCTAGGTCGAGTTTATTTTAATGGTGGCGCGCGCAGCAAAGCTTATTTGAATACGCAATCGTCGTGAACGACGATAGTGCAGCCCGTGGCACTAGCCCGAAATACAGGAAAATTCTGTAGCGCTGGCAGTGGTGTTGCCAGTGTGTGCGTGCGTAGGTACACCTACACATGCCTGCAACTAGGTTGCCATTCGAGCCAATTACTTTAATATGTAGCAGTACAATGCTTTATTTATCTATCTGTTGGTTAAAGTTATTCATACCATTGCATTTTAAATAATAGAAGTCCTAAGAAAGTGAATACTAGAGCAAAATTTAAAAGTAAACATGCATCAATCATTATAATAAATTTTTACAACGCCCGCTGGTGTCTGCAGCGTACGTGCTAGTGAAAAACTTTTCTGTTTTGTTAACAAAAGTTATTATTTTAACTAGCAATATTATCATATAAAAATTATCGAATAAAAATTAATAATTCGTTTTAAGCGTTTTCAGCGCTGTTTTTTTATAGGTGATTGAATGTTACTCAAATGCAAACGCTTATTATTTGCAGTAAATAACTTTTAACAACGCTGTGATTAAGTTAGCAACACGTCGGCAACTGTGTTGCTGCACCTCCACTGTAGACGCCTCCCCTGTTGAACAGTTGAACTCTCTATTAATGAATTATTTATAACAGTCTGTGCATGATATTTTATTTTAGATTAGTATTGGGCATATGTTACCTCTTACCTTTTCATTAAAAATAACTTGTAATAAAATTATGATAGTAGCTAGCGGTTTGACTGCATCACTGCCTGCTCTCTGCACAACTACTCCGCCCCCACTGATATTATAAATCTTATATTTCACTTCTAGAATGTAACATGTAACTTTTTTATTGACGCATATGCGCATTACATTAAATCAATATTTTTATAAGAGATCACTCTCATTAGTTTGTAATGTCCATATGAAGAACTTATTAAATGATAAAGTATAAAAGTATAATTAGTTTGTGTCTATGTTTCACACTTCTTCATACTGTATTAGGTTTATGTCACAAGCATTAAGTATGTGCCTACATAGTCATGATTGCATTTCTCCTATAAACAGTATGCTATACAATGGCACATACATGTTATATTTTTGAACGTATTTACGCAGTCTGCTTGTGTTTCACGTGTCTCTATATTATCCACTTTCTAGACACTTATTATATTTAAAATACATTATATTATTCACAATGCATTGGTAATTATTGTTTAACCAACAGATCGATATTTATATAAATAAAGCAGTGTAGCGCAATAAATTCAAGTAATCGGCGCGATGTGTGCTACACACACACTGCACCACTCCGCCTCCACCGCCAGCGCCTACAGAATCATCCTGTCTTTCGGGCTAGGGCGGCACGGGGGCGTTTTTTTTCCTGAACCTTTCAGCAAGTACAGTCTCACGGCAGCCAATGGCGTGGCAGGTCACCGGCTACAGTGGGAGGGGCGAAGGGTGATGGTTTGTGATGGTGTTGCACTCAGAAGCATACCTTGAAAAAACTATGTAAATTAACAATTTACGTTCCGTGAAGTTGATTCTAATAATTAATAGGTATCAATTAAGGTATGTGACTTACTTGAACTTCGTTTAAATGTGAGAAACATGTGAAAATTTCTCGTACGTTAGCAGTTTTTATTGAGTCTCTGTGTATTCTATGTACATGTTATAGGGAGTAAATGTCACCAAGCATATTGCGCGCAATGCCTAGCCATTAAGTGAACTGAATCACTCATACATTAAATGGATAGGTTTGTTTTAAGCTATGTTACACTAGGTCAGGTTCTATTAGTTCAATGGAGAGTAATGTTGAAGAGATGCGTGCATAACTATAGAAGTTTACAACGTTTTCTTTCTGAAGTATTACATAGGTTATGCTCTCAGTTCCGTACTCTCTAACTTGACATAACTCAGCCTAGCCGTACCTAATCTAACCTAGGCTCTCGCTATCCTTGCTCAACCCTAATTACCATGTCATAACCTACCCCATCTAAGCTAAACATATCTGACTCAAATTAACCCTTTTCTGAAACTGCTGATTCATCTCACTTATTGCCGAAGCAGTACGCTGGGTTCAGCTTGTTCGTTGTAACACACACATACATTATTTGTAGACACAGGTCAGTTGATACAGGAAATTGGTGGTACATTACGCTTACGACGAATTAGGTTAAAAAATGTTAAAGCACTGTACGTTCAAATCATTCACAAAAAGCGTTTTATACGTTCTCATGCCCTCGACGATGCACTTACATTGTACTCACACTATTCAGATGTACTATAAAGAATTGAATGGTTTCGATGTGTGATGAGCGTCTTGCAACTTAACTTAAAGCGCGTTCGAGAAGGGCATAAACTCAATGTGCTTAGCTTAAATCAAGAGGGACTAAGGGCGTGTTCGATTTAGAACCTAAAAGTCGAGCTAAGTCAAGCCCACTTGACGTAACTTGCCCGGAACTATTTACAGGAACTTTAGTTTCGTCGTTTTGCATGGTGTTATAGGTGTTTCATGCGACCGAAAATGATGAATGATCTACGCTGGATTGCCTAGTAGTTCTGTCATTTTAAATATTTGCTAGTGAGTCATAGTGCGGCCTTCAAATTCTTTACTTTGTAATAGTGTAGATGTAAAGTAAGTCCATTGCTAAGGGCCGAAAAAAGCAGCATTTTTTCTCTAACCAAATTCTTCCTCGACCGGTAATTTGTTGCTCATCTACAGTCTTAACTGAACAATGGATAGAGACACTATGCACCTACGCATCACGTACACACAGACCAGTGTATAATATACGCATGCACTTTTCACTCGCATTTCAATTCTAAAACTAAATTCAAGTACATAATATACCTTTATTGATGTCCATTGATAATCAATGGACATCAATAAAGGTATGATAGGGCGTGTTCTATTGGGACCTGAAAGTCAATCTAAGCCAAACCTACTTGACTTAACTTGTCCGAAACTGCAGACAGGTGTCCCGAATTCGTCCCGTTTATTGAAGTTTCATTCGATGAGTCAAAATTTATCACGTGCGAGGCTTCTAAAAACTCATTAGTTTGTATAATTGAGATTTCAGTCAGTTCAACATCAGCGAGTCGCTTCTAACACCGAAAACGCAATTCAAAACGACGAAGCTAAAGTTCCTGCCAACAGTTCCGGACAAGTTAAGTCAAGTGGGCTTGGTTTTAATTCAACTTTTAGGTCCCAATTCGACTACGCCCTTAGTCCCGCTTGATTTAAGCTAAGCACATTGAGTTTATGTCCTAATCGAACGCGCTTTAAGTTAGGTTGCAGGGCGCTCATCATACATCGAAACCATTCATTTCTTTATAGTACATCTGAATAGTGTGAATACAATGTAAGTGCATGGTCAAGTGTATGAGAACATATAGAACGCTTTTTGTGAATGATTTGAACGTACAGTGCCTTAACATTCTTTAAACCGTAATTCGTAGTAAGCGGAATGTGCCACGAATTTCCTGTATCAACTGACCAATGTCTGCAAACAATGTGTGTGTATGTTACAACGAACAAGCCAAAGCCAGCGTACTACTTCGGTAATAAGTGAGATGAATCAGCTGTTTCACAAACGGGTTGATTTAAGTCAGATATGTTTAGGTTAGATAGGGTAGGTTATGCCATGGTAATAAGGGTTCAGCAAGCATCACGTTAGCCTAGGCTAGATTAGGCACGGCTATTCTGAGTTATGTCAAGTTAGAGAATAAAAAACTGAGAACATAATCTATGTAATACTTCAGAAAGTACTCGTCATAAACTTTTATAGATATGCACGCATCTCTTATGTTACTGTTCATTGAACTAATAGAACCTGGACTAGTGTAACATAGCTTAAAACAAGCCTATCCATTTAATATTAATGTATGAGTGATTCAATTCACTTATTGGCTAGGCATTGCGCACAATGTTTGGTGACATTTATTCCCTATAACATGTCCACAAAATACACAGAGACACAATACTGTATAAACTGCTAACACACGAGCAATGTTCTCATGTTGCTCACACATAAACGAAGTTCAAGTACATCACACACCTTAATTTATAATGCCTATTAATTATCAGAATTAACTTCACGACACGTAAATTGTGAATTTACATAGTTTTTTCGAGATACGCATCTGATTGCAACACCACCACAAACCATCACCCTTCGCCCCTCCCACTGTGGCCCGTGACCTGCCACGCCATTGGCTGCCCTGAGACTGTACATGCTGAAAGGTTCAGGAAAAAAAATTCGCGGCCCGGGGGGCCCCAGGTGGGGTGGCGGGCTTTTTTTGAAAAGTGCGCATTTTTGGCTTAAAGAATTTTTTGTTATTGGCTCGATCATCGCCGAACTTGGTATTGGAATGTAGAATCGAAAAATAATGTAGGTTAAACTTATGTACTTTTTTCCATTTTCGTCATTAAAAAACGAGTTATTCAAAGAAAATGATTAGTCCGTTTTATTTGAATAACTCATTTTCTATGGCAAAGATGAGAAAAAGTGCATGATCCAACCCACATTATTTTTCGTTATTACATAGATTCCGAGTATTTTTTTTATCAAACTCGAACCAAAAAAAGTTAAAAATAATAATTTTTCACGCAAAATAAAAATTGAAACAAATTCATTTGTTTAAATTTGATAAAAAAAACAAGGGATAGACGTAAAATCGGAAAATAATGTGATATAGAGTCATGCACTTTTCCTCATTTTCGCCATAGAAAACTAGTTATTCGAAGAGAACGACAAAATCGTTTTCTTTCAATAACTCGTTTTCTATGGCGAAAATGGGAAAATTACATGAGTGAAAAGATCTCAGCTTGCGATTTTACGTATCTGTACTAAGTTTCATGCAAGTCGGCGTGCTCCCCTTGACTCCGGGCCCCTTTACTTATCCCATGTTCGCCGATTGAGAACAATCCTAACAGCGGCTATTGATCATAATTTCATGTATTCGTGATCGTCTCTTTTGCTGAGACTCTTCTCCCTCCTCTTCTTTTTTTTCTTCTTTTTCCCCCAGTCGTTTATATCCTACTCACTTAATGGCAATAGCTCTTAGAAGGCCGGGGCGCAAGTTTCGGTGTCTCTTTGAGAATGGGCCTGATGGTTCGTCTACTGCCGCCTATCTAATCTAATCTAACAAGCAATCGAGAGTCTGTAGACACAACCCGGATCAGGTGCTCTACCAATACTCTACCATTTCCCGCTCCCGCAGATACCTACTGGCAAGTGAAGATCTTCCTCGTAAAGGTGACGCAGACCACCATTCAGATCGCCGGGGTGAGTACGGAAGTTGAGGTAATGACTGCCATTGTACTTTGAAGATGATACCCTGTAGTTATATAATATGATTGTTCTGCCTTACAATTAGCTAATTCCATTCACCAAGTTGGTTTCAGAAACACAGGTACGTGAGTTGTCTGTTGTAATGTGAGATATAGTCTGTCTTTGTTGTGGCATAAAAGTAGATCATGTTTACAAAAACGTGGCCTGACTTTAGTCCCGGACAACTTCAGTGTTGCCCTTCACTTCATCAAGAAACAGACTCAACCGTAAGAGTGTTGCCGCCTGTGCGCAGATGAACGCCGAGCGCTGCAACGGACCGACGTACCAGTTCTCGGTGACGGACCAGACCACCAGGCGGGTGGTTTACCAGCAGACCACAGCTGATCCCCGTCCCACCGTGACGGACCTCAGCCCCGACACCACTTATGCGGTGTCTGTGGGACACGCTGTGCTCACCATCACCACACCACCACCTCGTATGTGCCGCTTTGCTGTAGAATTGAGAATTTCTTCTGCATAGCTACACTCTTATGACGGCATCTCCAGAACGCCCACAATAACACTTTGTGATCTTCCTCGCAATACACAGTCTTAACTGTTGACTTACGATTAGTAGCTTGAGTGCCACAAGCAGCCGCACTTAGGGACATCGACGGCCTCATATAGTGCACAATGAATGACTGGCAGCAGCCGCTAGCAGGCATCGCAGTATGACACCCTCGCTCTGTGGCTTCATCCTAACCAGAATGCTGCTTAGCGATCTACTGACTCCTTCAATTTAGCTTAAACTCGAAATATAGAATAAATTCCCTGCGCATGGACGTATGGTTACCTCCGCCAAGGAGGTTATGTTTTCGTTGTGTTTGTTTGCTTGGTTGTTTGTCTGTCTGTCTCTCTGTCTGTCACCAATATAACTCAAAAAGTTATGAACCGATTTGGATGAAATTTACCGGGATTGCTAGGTATGTTAGGAGGAACATATGATTAACTTTTGGTAAAGATATGTCCATCCGTTTGTTTGCTTGTTTGTCTGCCTCATTTTTCTCGATGCCATAACTCAAAAAGTTACGGATGGATATTGATAAGATTAACATGAGTTGTTAGGTATATGACAACGAGTATATGACCAAATTTTGGTAATGATCCGTTTGTTCGTTTGTGGCTGTTTGTAATTTTATGCTTGTTAGCACAATTACTCAAAAATAATGAATGGATCTTTATGAAATAAATAGGGTTTGTTAGTAATGTTGAAAGACGTAAATGATCAAATTTTGGTGCAGATTGGTTGGTTCGTTTGCATGTTTGACTCATGTTTGTCATGAAATTTGTTAAAAGTATAACTCAAAAAGTTATGAACGGATCTTCAAGAAAATTGAACAAGCTGTTATTAATACAAAAAGGCACAAATGATCAGATTTTGGAGTTTATACATAGAAAATTATTGTTTCAGAGCCAATTTGAATTTTTTGCTACCGTTGCCTCACTTGGCGGAGGTACGCGCTCCCAGAGTGCTCTAGTTACCAAATAAATCGGCAGCCAGGGTAATGGGCTATGTTCTGCATTTGCTGATCTCTGCTGCCCTCCCCGTCTCGAACAAACGTCTTGTGTGTGTATTCCTTTAAAGGCCGCTGCAGACGATAGTTTTTTGTCCTGCGTTTTCACTTCACCGCCTTCGAAATCTTTGTACTGTTCTTGTAAACACGACTGCGTGTCTACCAAAAGTTTCGATAAAATGTTTAGCGCCGTGACCTCTAACTTCGTCCGTGCCACTAGTGCAGTGTCTTGTGTCTTTTTAAGATTTTAGCGAATTCCTCAGAAAGCAGTGCTATTCTTTGTTGTTTAAACAGACAGAGCAACGCATTCGAACGCTGTGAAATGAAAACTTAGGACAAAAGACTATCGTCTGCAGCGGGCTTCAAAGTCTCTCAACAAGGACAGGTCGGAATCTTCAATATTAACCCAACTGTTCTGTCCGCAGCTCCGTCGCCGCCCCCCAGCCTAAGTTTTACTGAAAGTGCCACGTCGGTGGCAGCCTCGTGGGGTCCTGCGCAACACGCTGCGCGGTACATCGTCCGGTGGAAGGTAGCGGAAGTTCCCTGTTAGTTTGTAAGGATGTCATATCTTTACCTTAGGCTCAAGCGTCGGAGTGAGTTATACTGGCAACGTGCTAACATTGCATGTTGTATGTCAAGAGGTACCGCCTCGGTAGCTGCATGCTTCCGTTCTCAGCTCTAACACCTTGTGTCGCTCGTTCGATGCCTTGTCTGGCACGTG
>LQNS02001154.1:793792-807609 GCA_001587735.2 Parhyale hawaiensis
GAGCTGCTCAATGCCATTCGTGTCTGCAGGTGTAGGCTGAGTGTATCTATTTATTCTCATTGTACGTGGCTACCAATATTTGTGACTGGGCCTAATTACTAGGTTGAATTTTGGCTACTTTGTTTGTACATGTAAGCATATATTGTGAACCCATTGTGTTCTTAATAAAAGCTAATTATTATTATTAAAGGGGTGTTTGACGGCGTCAGATCAGGACTAAATGATGGGTAAGACGGTTCCGTTCTGCCGAACTTTGTCACGCATCCCGTGGTCTTCAAACTTGCGTGCTCTGGGGTTGTAGTGTTGCAAACTGATGGCTTCCCTTTTGTTGCGCTTTGGTCAACGTGACGATTTGAGTTGACTGTTGCTTGTGGTTCCAAGATAAAGGTGTACTTTGTTTTCCGGGATGGTGGCTGAGCATGATCGTCCAAGCGCACTTTGGCACTTTCATCTCTGTCGCCACTTTGAAATCGAGGATCTCATCTCCTAACTGTGTGGACATCAACTTCATCGGCTTCGTAAACGTTCACAAGGCGTCGGTGAATCTTGATTGGTTCAAAATTTTCTGCATGAAGGAATTCAATGACGCATTTTTGCTACAAACACACGTCCATCACAGAGATTGCTTTCTCAGAGTGCCACACCTTCAATATCTGCAACAGAGAGATGAAACTTTCAGGTCATAGTGCATTTTGCAATCCCATGGGATCCCTTCGGTCGGATTAAAAAATCAAAGGCATTGCTTTTGGATCGACCCTCGTCCATGCGTGGCTACAGTAGTGCAACAGTTTTTTGGACGCATCAAAATGGTGGGTGATACAAAAAAACCATTCCATCCTACACATGCAGAATATATTACAGTGCAATTAAAACATGAATATATCAGTCATTCACGGTTATAATTATGAGTTACAATTTCTAGCGTTCCCCGTGCTGTGCATAATGATAAGATGACTGTCAGAAGTTTATCTACGTCTGTCTTGGTATTAATTCTGATAGCGCTTGTAAGCCAATAACCAATACTAACTGTAATTCTGCTGCGAGGCCCTATTGATTTTGGGTGTCACAATAGTACAGAAACGGACGGGCTACGGATCCTTCAACGGTGACAGAATATGAGAGAACAATTAACTCAAATTTAGACTTGGATATCCAGGACGTCCAGCTCCAAACAGAAGTGGCCGAGAAAGAATCCGCTTCAGTACAAAATGCTACTGACTTAAAGTTGAAATTGAAAAAGTAGCTATGAGGAAATTAGGGTTCGTGCGAAAAATCTCTGACTGCCATGCAGCATTGTGGAACAGGTAAAAATCAATGTTAGTAAAAATGGGCATTAGGGCATTCACCTTGCTTCTTTTCAAAAAATAGACCAGCTCAAAATTGATGAAAGACAGGATCTGCAACTCCTAAACAAGACAGTTGTATTGAGAGGTCAATATCCCCAAGCGGGCTGCAACAAGCCCATCTATCTCAGTGACCGACAACTATGATCAGTGAAATATGCTACCACAATATGTTGCGAGATCTTCCTATATTCTCCGTATTGCTGACAAACTTATGATACAATTGGTTACTGATCTACTTTTGTTTTTAGGTGAGTTTAGGTTCGTCCATCCATGCTATGGGGCTAGGCAACCTCATGGGGGCTCGTGTAGCTTACCTCAGCCATTAGCTAGGCCTTCGCGACGTCTCTCTTTCGCGCCCACTTTGCTTCCTTCATGATTTCACACTCCTACTTGCACATGCTTTATTCTGTTCTTTGTCTTCTTTCCGACTTGCTGTTCCCATGCGCGTTGATCCTGTTTGATGGGAGCACGTTCGTCTATGGGTTCCCCGTTTCTCTAGGCATACTATATGTCCTTTGCTCTTTGCTCTGTGATATCGTTCTGCTCGGAAACGGAGGGTTAAACTTCCTGACTATAACTAACTACGTTTGTTTTTGATGAAACCCTTTTGTTCAACCTTCATTGAGATTCAAATCCTACAAAAAACGCGTGCTCAAAGGTTTTATTCCAATTGGTGACTTGGACAGGGGGCGTTAGGATCGCACTTGGCCGCCAAGGGGACGCTAGCCCCAAAAAGTTTGGGAACCACTGGTCTAGAGCTTCAGATAGGAGGTTCGGGGCTGAAGAGAGCGGGTTGGAGCTGTAGAGAGACAGACGGGGCTGCAGAGAGATTGACCACAACATCCACTTGCGCATATTCTCCCCTGCAGAAGCTAGAGTATGGACATAAATATTTAATATGTATTACCACCACTCATGTGCTCTCCTCCCCTGCAGAGGCTGGGGTATGGGGGCTGTCCGACCAATGAAGAGAACGCCCCCACAACACAAGAAGACGTCGAGGAGACCCACACTGAGGTGCAGTCGCTGGAGCCCTTCGTTCGCTACCGGCTCTGTGTCGCGGCCGTCAACAGGGCGGGGACCAGCGACCCCAAGTGTGGGGAGTTCGTTACCACCCCCACTCGAGGTGAAACGAAAGATTTGCTGTGGATGTTGTGGAATGTATCTCACTTTTCAGCTACTTCTGGAATTTGCAATATTTTTATTCAGATTAGTTTTGAATGTAGAGAGCGCTTGTAAACACTACATATTTCATGACCAATCATATTTACACCGTTAATACTTACCGACGCTCACTGTTTGTACTTATTGCCCTTTTCAAATTCAAAATCCGTGGAATAAAAGTTTCTTTGATAACGACATCACGAACTGAATATTTCTCAGTAAACGCTATGCATCAACATTCAGACGCATGACTACGAGCTAAATAACGATCCATTTCAACGCACTGGAAAATATGTTGTCTCGTACGTGGTTACTCACTTCCGGATCCAGATGAGTTCTACGGCTGATTCATTAAGATTCAATTCCATGGTTCCTAAATAGGCTAGATCTCTTAACCAAAATTGGCCACATCAATTTTAGGACTGTAGTTATTGGCAAAAAAAAAGTATATGACTTTTCATTAGTATACCAACGAAAATCAATGGCTTCACAGCTAATAACTTACTGTTTTGTCAACAGTAAGTGACCGTACTATCTGAATTCTTGCTTCTTGGCAGTTAACGTATTTTTTTCTCGCTATGAACGTTTCCTGTTTACCGCACTCATGTTAGTCACACGCCACTTTGGGTGTTATTGTAAGTTTACGTGTGCGAGCCTCAACACCCTAGGGGGGCAGACTAAGGTTGGGTACACACTGCAGTCTGTCAGTCTCCACATGCACGGCAAAGTATCTGAACCATGTGTTGCTTCCTTACAAACTCATCTGCGTTCTCACAGAAGCATTTAGCAAATTATAAGCCGATACGACAATTGGCTTCAAAGTACCCGAATGTTTCTTTAAACTTGATGTGAATCGGTACTCAAAATCCTTGTACTCTTTTGCTATTTCCAAGAAAGTGAATTAACGGACCGTTGCTTGCAGTCAAGACAAGTATACAGTGTTGTGTGCGACTTATACTAAAGTAACCTTTATGTAATTGTTTCAAGTTAGTCTCCCAAGGTCTACAATAGATTGTATTCTTAGCACCGGTGTGGAATTTTCAACTAGACTTCGTATTAGGCTGGCATAACTTAAATTGCTATCTGTTTCAAGGTCTCCTCGAATCGTTAGAGACAACGTCCGAGTGGGCAGCATTCCTAGGCGGCAATGAGGAATATTTCAGGAGTTTGCTCCCTTTCCAGGATTTAATTTATTAAGTAATCCAGCAGTTTCGTAGAAAGTGTCCTGGAGTGAACAGGAGTCGACTGAAGAGATGCTGCCTAAAGCGATCCCCTGATGGGAAATATATCTGTGACGTTTGACCTCACGGGCTGTGTGTGTCCGCAGGTCCTGCCCTTCAGCTGAGCCACTTGCGGTGTGACCAGGTATACAAAGAACAGATGCGGTGCAGCGTTACCGTCCCCCACGACTGTAAGGACTTCAACGGTCCCGACCTGACCCTCGTGTGGCGGGCCGAGGCGTCCTTCCCTTGTACCGCCACCGCCGCCACACCGCCGCTGAAGTTCAACACTTCACTGACTGCAAGATTTGCAAGCTTTGGCAGGAAGCAACAGAACATCAGTCCCCTTCTGCCTCACACTAACTACAGCATCAGCGTGAGGGCGCGCAACAGCGTAGGTAGCAGTGGTGCGCAGACAGCCGTGTACGCAACTCAGGCAGACAACAGTGAGTTTCTATTGAACAGAGTAGCACTAGACACTCAGGACTGCAGGGCTCATTCGACTAGGCGCTGAAATGAAACCTTCGATGTTCGACGTAAATATATAAAACTGCAGACAGAAGCTTTGTTTTAGTGCTCTGCACCCTGTTACAAGGGTTAGAAGCGACAGGTTTACCTTGAAGCAGATAAGAACTCCATCTTGTAGAGCATGAATTTGTTTTTCGAAATTTTATTACCAGTTGAAAAAGTTTCAATGTTTATAACTTAGTTCAGCAGGTTGAAGCCAGGGGACCTGCCTCAAGTTTCGGACAGGTCGAATCTCGAAGGTTTGATTTCACTACTAAATTACTAAACACAGAGCGCCACGCATCGGTGGGTATTCCATGGATGAAATTTACAGGAATCGTTGCTGTTTCCACATACGAGAATTTGTAGAGATGTTCATAATTTTATACAGTGCGAGTCTTTTGCCCATGCACATCAAGATTAGTATATATAATGCTCTTCTCGACAGATTAACTTTATCGGGCACCAATAAGCTTTGCTGACGCACTGGCCACAGTCTGTCACGTCATCAGTTGACTAGCGAGTAGAATTTGATTTTGTTCTCGTATCTCATCCACTGGGAGCCAATAGCGAAGTGACCGTTCTTTAGTAACGGCCGCGTGTTGTCTCTTCAGTTAGATGAATACTTCTCACGTAACACACAAGTTGTGACCAACATATGGAAAGGCTTAATACCACGCGAATAAATATATTAGTTAACTGGAGTATATATATATATGACAAAAACCTAATGGATGACTTAGTGCGTGAGTAATAATCTTCAGCCGCTTGACCAACTAAATGCTAACATCTGCCCTCGTCTTGCTGTGACTCAGCGATTGCAAATTATACCCATCGTTATTCATTTATTGAAATAAAGCTAGGCTATTCGATCGGGCAGTTCCTAATCCTATAGAATTAATTTAATGAAACCTGCAAGTGTCGCTAACACAGCAATTAAGTTCAACAACAAAGTTTCAACGAGAGGAACTGCAGACTATAGATATTATTCATGTTGCATGTGTGCCTGAGTGGCACTCGGGGTTTGCCGTATAATCTGCATCAGTGCCTGTATCTCCTTAACAAATGATATATGCAGAGAAGACTGGTTTATTTGCAGTCTCGATTTGCTGGTCCATAGCAGAAAGTGTTCCCTATACAGCACCTCAGTTACAGTACGTGACCCAGCACGCATGTCCCCACCACCAGGTCCTGGGGCGGTGACGGACCTGACCCACACGGCGACACCCAGGACCGTGTCCCTGCGGTGGCGGCGCCCCTGCCCCCCTCTGGCTGCCATTATCCACTACCGCGTCAGCGTCTCCGGCAGGTGGCCTCACATCGAGGCAACGGAGCCCAACTGTCCGTCGGATGAGGAAGATTTCTGTTACACCGTCGGCAACTTAACGGCCGACAGGGACTACACCATGAAGGTGAGCACTGCGGGGCTTCATACGCATCCTCGAAGGAGCCCGTGAGTATTGTAAGAGTTGGGGCATTTCTTCGAATATTGGAGAACTCTGAGGCTGAATCGTTTTGACAGAATAAGTCATAACTCCTCGTGGGTTTTAGTTGGGGTTTTCCTTTTTCGGAGTAACTTGCGCAACACAATTGTATATCTACTGCTAGTTTTTTACTACAAGTCACATAAATAGTTGGAGACTGACCGGGCATAGAACGGTCCATGTTTTCCTGAGTCATTAGTACGACAACGCAGCTTCGACGGCAGGTAGGCAACATGGCAGTCAAGACCTCCTCGACACCTCTGTCTAGGTAGCCTGGAGCAGCTCCACAGGAGAGTCCCACAACGCTTTAGGGTCGAGCTCTGTGCCTCTCTACAGGTTAGTGAATATTTTCGTTGGTATTAGTTTGTATCGCTTCCGAGGCATTACTATGTGTCTCCTTAGGCATTTGTTTTTTCGACCGGGCTGCTCGTGTCTTTTGTTTTTGTCAGCTAATAGCTGCTCTTGTTTAATTTCTCATTGGTCGTCTTGCCTTCTTCTCACATGACGCAGTCCTGAATCGATCCTCCTGAAGTGTTTCCTCAGCTCACTATTTTTTCGAGCTCTCCAGTACTACGAGCATCAAGACCGCATTTCATTGGACGATAAGATTACGCACAATTGTAGCTTAACATACAAGTAACTTCAGCCGTACCCACTGGTTTCGACCTGTTGAATTTCAAGAGTTGACATGCAATTGGTTACGCTAGCCACTTCGGGAAAGCCATTCTCTTTCACGGAATGGAGTCTTTCGCCAGTTTAACGTAATAACGCTGCTTCTAACACTTGGAATATGATTCAAGTGCCGAACCCTGAATATAAATTTTGTAGGCCGATGGAATTGCCGATATCGCTCTTGAGGTTCTTCATTGCCCTAGCACCTCGTCAGCTTGCTTTCACTGGATTCTACACCATGCCTCCAATATTACCGTTCAGTACATCGTCGTACGTTAACATATAAGATTACAATATTATAACTAGAGCACTCTGAGATCGCATACCACCGCCAAGTGAGCCAACGGTAGCAAAAATTCAAATTGGCTCTGAAACCATAATTTTCCTTGCATAAACTTCAAAATCTAATCATTTGTGCCGTTTTATATCAATAACAGCTTGTACAATTTTTTTGAAGATCGGTTCATAACTTTTTGAGTTATACTGTTAACAAACGTTATAACAAATATGAGTCAAACATACAAATGAACCAATCGATCTGCACCAAAATTTGATCAATTATGTCTGTTATCATTACTAACAATTCCTATAAATTTCATAAAGATCCATTCGTTTTTTTGAGTTATTGTGCTAACAAGAATAAAATTAAAAACAGTGACAAACGAACGAACAAACGGATCATTACCAAAATTTGGTAATCTACTCTTTGTTATATACCTAACAACTCATGTTAATTTCATCAAAATCCATTCATAACTTTTTGAGTTATCGCATCGAGGAAAATGATGCAGACAAACAAACAAACGGATTGACATATCTTCACCAAAAGTTAATAATCTGTTCCTCCTAACATACCTAACAGTCCCTGTAAATTTCATCCAAATCGGTTCATAACTTTTTGAGTTATCCTGGTGACAGACAAACAGACAGACAAACACGACGAAAACATAACCTCCTTGGCGGAGGTAATTATTAAATTACACTATATTGGTGACGTGGGAATAGAGGAACTCCATGAGGTTGACAAACCAGCACGCAACCAGCGGAGAGAGCGAAAAAAAAAAAAGAGGACCAGAGATCACAGAATAGCTCTGTGCACAGGACGTTGAAAGCTGCCAATACCCGCACCAGCAGTGACAGAGCCATTAAGACCATTCCGAACAACCACACGTGTTGGAAAAAACGAACAAGAATACGGGCCCGTATGGCATCGTACCGGTTCCGAAGCAAACTCATGAAGAGAACTAGTACACCGAGTATACCTCACCCGAACAAATGGCTCCGGAAGAAACTTAGGAAGTGGATGACTGCGTTAATTTTATATCTTATATAGAAAACATACCCCACGAACTTTCCGACGATGCGCCAGATCACAAGGCACAAAACCATCCAGCATGAACGTACATTTAACGAACCACCCTGCCAAGCAAACACTGATGACAGTCGGCAGCAGAACCCCAGGCTACGGGACAGTATTCCAGAAGAGAGAGGATATAGCAATTAAAGCATCGACGTGTCAACTCTACCGAGCCACAATCTCTCCAAGCACGTCTTATAGGACCAATTTTCTGAGTTGGTCGTGAGACAACTGAACGAATGTGGGGCTTAAACGTTTACTTTGGATCAAAATTGACACCAGAGATTACCAAGTCATCAACCACAGGAAGTGGCACACCGTCCAGTATGAGTGCGGGGAAAGGAGGTTTCACTTTACGTGACTTACACACAAGCATGGTCTAAGTCTTGCCCGCATTTAACCTCATTCCCCCCTAGAACACCACGACTCAATCCCTTCCAAATCACGCAGAACGGATTTTGAAACCTACAACCTATCACTAGGCTTATTACAAAGAGCCAGCCAGCAATGTAACATCATCAGCGTAACCAACAATCAAATTATTGACAAGATCAAACAGGTCCGCTGCATATACGATGAGCAGTAAAGGGCACAGAACACTACCCAGAGGGACCCCAGAAACTACGTCCAGAAACTTACTCATCTTCCCATCAACAACAACACATTGGCGTTTGCCAGACAAAAACTGACGAATTACCGCAAAAACTGAACCACCAATACCCATCAATCTTAGCTTATGGGGCAACCCAAGGTGCTTCACGCGATGTCAATAGCAGCACTGAAATCAAGCTGGACCAACCTTGTCTCATGACCCCAAGCCCTGATAAAAACCATGATGGGTTGGAGGAAAGGCACCCTGCTTCTCATGACAGCGACCCAACCTCAACGCTAGCAACCTCTTATATACTTTCAACAAAACAGGTGTGATTAAAAGATGTCTTTAGTCGGATACTAGAGATGAGACAGAGATCTTCGGAACAGGTGTCACATGAACGACACGCCAGCATTCCGGAAAAGAGCCCAGCCGTAACATCCGGCAAAACACAAAAGCAAGCGGGACCGTAAGCACACAAGCCACCCAAAGAAGAAAGAGAGGAAACATACGCGATGGGTTAGTGCCCCAGGTCGCGAAGAAGGCAGTGTACTTCAGAAGATCTGAAAGCTTAACCGGAGTACCTCGGCTCTGGGTCACACACTAGAGGAATACGCACCCTATCCCGGCCCTGCTTACCATCGAAGTAGCGCGAAACAAAAGTCCACCTTGGCAGCGGGGTCCACAACAACGTCATCACCAGCAACAATTAAAAGGGGAACAGAAGAGCTCGCACCAAGCACAGCGCTCTTTTAGGCTGACCACCACTAACAGACGAAGCTAGCAACTCCCTGGATATCAGATTATGCACCCGTTCACGGAACAGGGATTATGCGTTTGGCCAGACGTCAAAGTTATTGATTTATGGATCCTTTTTACAGTGTTCCAGGCTTATTGGGGTTCTGTATCGATTACCAGTTTGGAAAAGATCGGACGAGTAGTTTTAATTATTATACTACAACTACTATACTTTTAACAACAATATCAGCAGCGTCAACGAGCGTGTCATTTACGCCATGTATCGGTTACAGAAATTAGTGCACATTTTTTGATTCGTTATCACTGAGGATTACGCGCTTAATCCTAAGCTGCTTCCCAGCAGGCGAAACAAACGCTATGCACTTTGTTTTTTTAGGAATGTCGAGTTTCGGAGTTACATTGTTACAAATATTAAACATTAATTCGAGAGACCTGTAAGTGTGACGCTAGAAGCAACGTATTATCATTCTGATGGCATTAATGGAAAGGTCTCTTAAATAACAACCGGACCCACTACTGTTACGCCGGGAGCACACTAGGCATTTACACACACAACTTGATGCAAGGATGCGAGACTCGGACGTCATTTATGCCACGGTATCTATGCTACCGATTTTATATTTGTATAGAAACGGCCCGCGAGCTGCTCATCCTAGCAACCAGTTGGGCGTGGAGATGCATATGTGGCCCCGGAATTACGTTGGCTGTAGTGGCTGTGCTGTTGAGAAGTAGCGGTGAAGGAAGCTCACCTTGGCGGATGCTATTCGTGGTATCCACCCCCAGAGAGACAATAATTACCCCAATGAAGAAAGTGCTTCTGATTTCTGTATCAGTACTTGGCACACTAACAAAGTTTAATGCTGAGTTTTAATTTCATAGATTGTAACAGCGTTGTATAAGAGACACTCTATTAAATGCTTTCTTAGTATCCAAATGCAAGCTTAGGATGAAACATGGGTCTGTGCAGGTGGCCAGTTGCAGGGGGCGGTATAGGAGCAGCTGTTCCGAAGATGTCACTCTCTCCGTCCACACAAAGGAGACAGGTAACTGACTTACTAGTGTATTTGTTTGTATCTGTGTATGTAGGGGTCTAGGTGTGTGTGCGCTGATGTCAATACGTGTGTGGATCAGCTGTACATGTATATATTCATATGAGGTAGGGTTGGCCGAAGCAAGACGCCTTCTTAATAATAACACTTAGATATGAGAAACAGCGCAAACTTATGTTCAATTTGCGCTTGACATAAATGGTTTGTTTTTAGCGCTAAATTTTGAAAGTTTCCGCCTATGCGCTTGCGCTGCACTTTAATTTTTCTGCTGTTAAATTCAATCGTTTGCTGCTAATTGTGAAAATCTTAAAAGATGTTAAAAACTGAATTTCATGATCGCACAATGCAACAGGTAAATGAAAAATATCATGATGATGATTATTCTATTATACTGGTGGACCCGTGTGTGAAAAATTCACGCAATAATCTATATGTTTGCTTTTTTCTTTGACTTGCCATTTTCCCATTTTCCCCCTCACGCTTATTAGCAACTCTTATTACCTCCGCCAAGGAGGTTATGTTTTCGTCGTGTTTGTCTGTCTGTCTGTCTGTCTGTCTGTCTGTCTGTCTGTTTGTCTGTTTGTCTCTTTGTCTGTCACCAGGATAACTCAAAAAGTTATGAACCGATTTAGATGAAATTTATAGGGATTGTTAGGTATGTTGGGAGGAACAGATGATTAACTTTTGGTGAAGATATGTCCATCCGTTNCTGTTCCATGTTACTAAAAATACTTATCCTTGTGTTTCCGCAGTGCTGATGATGGATTCAACGTAATCCGAAACGTTTACAAATGTTTTTAATTACGACGTTGGTTTTACTTTTTATTCTTTGTTTGTTCTTAGCGCTGGATTTTGGAAATTTGCGCCCATGCGCTTGCGCTCCGCATATTTCTTGAGTCCACAAGTACTTTAATTTTTCTGTAGCTAAAATTAAATCGCTCACTGTTCGTTGTGACGACCTTATAACAGGTTAGAGAATGAATTTCATGATGGCATAATGATGCAATGCAACATGTAAATGAAATATATCATGCTGATGATTATTATATTATACTAGTGGACCCGTGTGTGAAAAATTCACTCAATAATCGATGTATTTGCTCTCTTCTTTGACTTGCTCTTTCCACATTTTCCCGCTCGCGCTTATTAGCTGCTCTTATTTTTCTTCTTTAACCCTTGTGCTTCAAGTCTTTCTTGTCACTGTGCCCCGTAGGCGCTTCAGCTCTCCATTGATAACACCTGTTTGTGCTTGAGACTGTTGTAGTCTCGTTCTTCTTTTAGGTTACCTCTCCCCTTTTTTAATTAAACGTGCGTCTTCCAAAGCAAACTCTTAAGTAAGACACTGCAATAAACTTGAATGACCTCCAGTCATCTTATATGCAATGTTAGTGCACCGTATCCATAATACCGTCTTCCAGATTTTACTCTCTGCTTCACTGAAGTGCTCGAATTTCGGCCTCTGAAGCGAAATATGCACTCTCAGAGACAGACAGTAAGCTAGAAGTACTTGTGTACTGCCTAGTGCACGTAAAATAGTTGAAGAGAAAGCTACATCGTCAAATTTATTAAGAAAGACAGAAAGCTAGAAGAAATAATTGTCTACTGCTACTACTTTCACCATCTTCTGCAAGCTGATCATCGATCTCTACGAAAACGCCACTGATTTACAAAATCTGCAACCTGGCTTATTTTTTCGCTTATTTCCTTGAAAGCGGACACGAAATAAATACACCAAGCGTTTTTTATATAAGAAACTAATCTAATACTAAGAATGACAATCGTGTGTTTATATATTTACTAGAGGGCCCGCGCTGTCATGAAATGACAGCGAAAAATTTGTGATGCCCCTCTTCATTGATCATACTTTCGTTATTACAACTGCTAACCTAAGCACCCTGAGATGAGCGTTTACGGCTTCGCAGCCGCTCAGTATCGAAACTTTTTTGCTCTGAAATGGAGAAAATTATGGCTCATTGCAGCCCGATCAGCAACGCTTAAAGTAAGAGCTCTGCTTCGGTATTGTGGATACGGTAGATTATCCTATACAGGTCCTATGGTTTTTGCTCAGCGAAAGCTGTTTCATCGACCATTGAATTAGATTTGGGAGAATAGCAGAAGCAACGAAATCATCTGCGGGAATAAACTACGGATCAAGAAGCACGAGAGTGCCAATGGAAGCTTCGGATATCTTCAGTGCTACGATTTTAACTTGGGCAATGCAAGAAGTGCATTCAGACATAAGATCGCCCGATACTTTGCCATAGATTTGATGTATGTAGAAGCTAATATTCGTACTCGTAATACTCGTACTAAGCCTGAGATGTATTTAATGTTTGAATTTCAACTGTCCGTGATTAAGATACTTTTGCCATCTTCTGCAACCCGGCCTATTTTTTACCCATCAGTTTTCAATGTAACTTGAGAGGACGACCAGAGCCTCCAACCTGGGCCAATCTGCCTATCTGTTTTGTTAAAGCGTGAAAGAAAATGGATTAATAAATAGATACATACACATCAATTTCTATTATTTTGTAGATATTTTTATCTATAATATAATAGAGATCGATGTGTATTTACTTCTTTATTTATTCAGCCATTTTATGTATTCTTGTTAAATACATGACTTATACGGCACATGTATTTATGTTTCAATAGTATTAATGAACAGCAAGAAACTAAGCCAACACTTGCAGAAGAGATCTTATTTATTTGAAGCACGTAAAGCATCAGTTATGAAAGGGATGTTATTGATATCAAGGAGCTTGTATAGAGCAGGAGGGAGCCAGTAGCCTAGCCCGTTGAAGCTCAAGAGTCTCTTATGGCTGTCAGCCAGTTGTCCTATGCACCAATCGCATATCAGTAAAGAGTCTCTTATGGCTGCAGCCAGTCACTTAAGCACCAATCGCATATCAGCAACTCGGTTCGTCTGCTGCTCCCCCGTGAAACTCAGTGCTCCACCGTCTTTTCCACCAATGAGCACCTCAGCCATAAGAGATCTGGTTGACTCGCTGGCAAGTCTCTAACTGGGCCACAAGGCTCCCTCCTTCTCTATTGAAGCTCCTTGATTGATATAAAACTCATTCATACACGTATCCTTCTGCTATGGCATCCTAATAGATAAATGTTCAGTAATGCACGTAGGGCCGGAAAAACCCCTTAACCCAATCGAAAATGAAAGGGACAGAACTGCATGGCGGCTGTCACCCAACAACGTGACTTGGGAATAACTATTACAAACATATTACAACGCAATCAGTAAATTGATATGAGTGTAAAAATGGCAAGTAGAACACTGGACTTCATCACCAGGACATTGAAATGCAAGGACATCATCTTTCCCTTGTACAAGGCGTTAGTGCGGCCACATTTAGAATTTGCTGTTCAAATTCTGGTCGCCACATCTGTGCAAATATATCGATAACATGGAAAGCGTCCAACGCAGAGCTACAAAATTGATACCTCAGCTGCGAAACAAGCCTTACGAATGTTGCCTAGAAGAACTGAGCATGATCTCTCTCGAGCAAAGACGACTCTGGGGGCAACTAATAGAAACATTCAAGTATTTGAATGGCTTCAACGACGTACCTACAACGGGACTCTTTGAAAGAGACCTCAATGATCGCTTGCGAAACAACGGTCAAAAACTCAAGCATAAAGCTCGAAGAAC
>LQNS02001154.1:838639-864016 GCA_001587735.2 Parhyale hawaiensis
AACACCTACGTGCATCCTGATGCTTCTTTGTGAAACACCTACGTGCATCCTGATGCTTCTTTGTGAAACACCTACGTGCATCCTGATGCTTCTTTGTGAAACACCTACGTGCATCCTGATGTTTCTTTGTGAAACACCTACGTGCATCCTGATGCTTCTTTGTGAAACACCTACGTGCATCCTGATGCTTCTTTGTGAAACACCTACGTGCATCCTGATGCGTCTTTGTGAAACATCAAAATTGTTCTCAATGATGAGGCGACTCAGCCACGGCAATGTTATTTCATTGCTAAACGCTCTGATGCGAAATAAATATTTTACTTACAGAAAAGGTTGAAGCAGATCTATACCTATAAAATCCAACCAGCCAGTCAAAATTGTCAGTTTTGATTGACATCGCCTCACACACGACTGAACTGAGCTGGACACTTTAGAAAAAGGAGAACTTCCATTGTAATTTTTACCGAATCGTTTTAGAAAAAGTTCGTAACAAATAACTTCTGGAAAGAAGTATCTTGTCTCATTTCCACTGTTTCAATGAATTATGTGCTGCAACTGTTGAACACGTCAACCTTGATGCCCCAAAAAAGATTATTCGCCTCTTGAAGAAGCGCTTTTTGGAGACAGTTCCCATAGGGGAAACTCAAGTGGTGAGTTTCGAAAATCATAAAAAATTGCCGCTAGTACGGCATCGGCGTGAACAAGCATTTTCAAGATTGAAGTGTGAAATGTCATCAGACCGAATAAGATTGACTGATCAACACCTGGCAGCAATTATCTTGATGGAATGCAGCAGTTTTAAAGTATTTTATCTAGTTTTTCAGCTTTTCTAAAACAATATGATTCGTTGCCCGTTAGGGTTAAAAAGTATGCATTTGTGATGTGTTGAAAACCAAAAGTTAGCCTCACAAATCTCAGTAACTTTTTTTGCTGCTGATTTAATTTGATACAGAAAGGTATGTGAACACTAGATGGTATGTAACTGTTATTTTTGTCGACATCGTCTTCTTAAGATATTTTCGGTAATAACTATGATGTTTCCTGTGATTTTATGTGCATTGCCAGCCATTCATCTAAGTTTCTAGACCATGGTTTTCATGTTTCTTCTCCAGACCTTTCGTTCTGGTTCACAAATATTAAGCCGAATGCTTATCCGGCCCCCGCTAGTGATTCTTTTAGCTATCCGGCTCTCCATGAAAAAAGTTTGGTGACCCTGGTCTGAGCTAATGCTAGTCAAACGTCCAATGCTTCCTATGAGTCTTAGAACAGGTTGTACGACCTACGGTACGACGGTTGTCATGTAACCTATAGCACATCCTCTAACCTAACTATCCCATCTACTCTACCGTACTAACTTGTTGAGCATCTCATCTAACATAACCCACCCCAGCTTATGCAACTCACCATATCTAACGTAACGCACCTCTTCTAATAAGCTCCCCGGGACAAGAAATTAGTCACCTGTTACTAATCAGATGTATAGGACCTCCACGAGCACATATGATAGCAGCAATTCTGTAAGGCATTGAAGCTATAAGATTTCTAAATACACATGATCTATTTTGAACCACTCTCACATCAGTTGATTCCTTAAATCAGCCAATGTACGCGGAGGATCTTCTCGGCGCCTAACTTGTCCAAGATGGTCCCATGAATTCTCGACGGAGTTCATGTCTGTAAACTTAACCGACCATCCTACGAACCATGCATAGCCAGACTGGTTCTCAGGCCAATACCTGGCCTGTCTAGCCCGATCTTCACGGCAGTTATCGTCCTGGAATTTCGAAGATGGATAAAGTAGCAGTTAGATCCTCATGCAGATGCTGTGCAAATGACACGATTTGGTCATTTAACAAAGCAATGTAGCCTTCCTGATTCAGTTTGGTGGTTTTTTCAAAGAAAAAGCTTACTTTCGCGTAATTAAAAGTCCCAGAACATGATTGACAGATCCACCTTCTGCTTGTATCGCCCCATGCGCAGAGGCTTCGCTGAAGGCTTCATTTGGTAACCTAAAGCGCTTAACGTACGTACCTTCTGTTCATATTCATTTCAATCGTAGCAGTTCACCTTTCAGGATTGCATTTCTCAAACCTGCGCTTACTTTCAATGTCTTAGGCATTTTCTCTTCTCTTTTCATAACTTTCTTCACTTCTTTGATCACGAGAGCGACTGAAACTCTTCGGAAGTCACTTGTTTTCTTCGTCAAGGAGGTTATGTTTTTGGTCAGAGTTTGTCTATCTGTCATCAAGATAACTAAAAAAAAAAAGCATGGACAATCCTTATGTAATTTATAGTACATGTTTGGCATGTCAAGAGAAGAGATGAATAACTTTCGGTGAAGATCCATTCATCTGCATACTTTTTCCTGGTAACTCGACTCCAGCATTTGTGAACAAATTTTCATGAAACGTGCATTAACTTTTTGGAAATAAATATCACGGGGAGCAACTGGTCGAATTTTCTTTCATAATCTGTCATTCAGTTTGTTTGTCTCGATGCTTGGTTTTACCTCTATCAGAAAAATGACGGATCTTCATTAAATTAACAGGATTTGTTTAAAATGTTTGTTAAAAAGGGTTAAAGTTTGGTGATGATCAATTTGTTCGGATCTGTGTTTGATTTTATATTTTAGTAATTGGGAGAATTAACTCAGAAGCTATCAATGGATTTTCAAGAAAATTATAGGAAGCGTCAATAGCGTTAGGAGGCACAAATGACCAGATTTTGGTAATGATAAAAAAGAAATACATAATGGTTTCAAGACCAACTTGAAATTTTCATTAACGTTACAATGCTTGGCGGAGGTATTCGCGCTCAGAATCAGGTACTTTTTAATCGTTTATGTATGCGTTAAATAGGCAGTAAATACTAACGTACACACCTGACCAATTTCTCAGTATATGGCTTTGTTAAACTCTACGGGTTTTCCCTTACTTGCCAATTTTTTTCTACTACTTTTCATTGACATTTTCTGTCTCATTTCCCCAATTTCTTGTAAGTGGGCAGTTAATAACTAAAAATTTGAAATAGTCAGGCATTTCATTAGTATTTTTCCAGGAAAATTTGTGACTTCGAACGGTTTCGTTTAATTATAAGTTCGTAAACAGGATACTGGCAGCTACTGTAAATATAGCTCGGGCCGTTTAAAACAACGATGATTTTGTACGACGAAGTTTGAAGACCTGGAAGAGAGCTACAAGGAGCTTGGGCGTGCGGAAATTCGCCAGAATAGCAATACCGTTCTTCTTTGATACTCTAGACCGTATCATGCATACCAAGCACTGTGTTAGGAAATGTGAAACAAGTTCAACGTCTGACATCAACTCTAACAAGGACCTGAGTGCAACAGCAGCTGAATTATGAAAGCTTAGCTACGGTTCATCTCTACTAAGATGGCATCGAAAGTACCGTAAATTTTTCCTATCTAATTGTGAAAGCGTAACAGTCGGACTAACGCAGGAACTAACTAAGGAATGAACAAGCAGAATTATAATATGATTAGTTCCAATGTGATTATGGTTCATACCAGGAAGTGACGTTTTCATGCATTTTAATTACCTCCGCCGAGGAGGTATTGGTTTTGTCGTGTGTCAGTCTATTTGTCTCTTTGTATTTCTGTCTGTTTGTCTGTCACCAAGATTACTCAAAAAGTGATAAGCAAATCTTTACGAAATTTCCACAGATGATTAGGCATGTTAACGGTAACAGATGATTAACTTTTAGTGAAAATCCGTTCATCCGTTTGTTTGTCTGCCTAATTTTTCTCCGTAGCATAACACAAAATGTTATTGGCAGATTTTCATGGAATTTACAAGAGTTGCTAGGTATAATACGGAGAACAATAGTCCAAATTTTTGTCATGATCTGTGAGTTCGTTCGTTTGTCGCTGTGTTTGATTTTATTCTTGTTAGCCCAATAACTCAAAAAGTTATGGATGGATCTCTGTGAAATTTGTAGGACTTGTTAGTAATGACATAAATAATTAAATTTTGGTGATGATCGGTTAATCTATTTGTGTGTTTGACTTATGCTTGTCATAATGTTTGTTTACAGCATTACTCGAAAAGTTATGATGAAATCGTCAAGAATTAACATAAGCTATTATTACTATCTAAAGGCACAAATGAATTTAGTTTGCTGTTGAAGCGAAGAAAATCAGGCTTTCAGAACCAACTTGAACTTTTCATTTCAGTTTCCTTGTTTGGTGGAGGTATGCGCTCTCAGAGTGCTCTCTAGTTAAATCTATTTCTTCACAGCTTGCACTTGCGAAGAAAATACCAGAGCTTTCGGTTAATATCGACATCAGCTAACGAAATATTTATCGCCAACTGATTTTCATATCTGAAGATCCAGAGACTTTACCGCTAAAGTGACAACGGTGTGGCTTGTTGGTCCTCCCTATCGTGACCATCTGCAATTTCTAGTTGAGGTCAATTGCAATTATACGTTTGCGTGCAGACAAGACTACTATGAAGCGCACAATGTCAGGATAAAAACTCTGTATTGTAGGTAATCTTAGTTAAAGGAATGCTCCGATTAAATTATACACGCTCGAGTTGCGTTTCATTAATAGATGTGAAACTGCAACCGGTTTTATTACTATAATTTTGCCGGAAAACTTTTGGCTCGCTTACGAATAACTAGAACAGATGTGGTGTACACTTTGGGATCTCCCGACTCCCACTTTAGTGAAGTGGATATGGCTGACAAAATTTAATTAAAGCTACGAGCACTTCTACAGCGCACAATATGCGATGCATTCTGACACGCGGCGAACCGAGCGATAACTTATGGGAACGAGGCAGCAGCAAGAAGAGGTGTGGAAAGATAGATACGAAAAGACATGCGATGCATTCTGACACGCGGCGAACAGAGCGATAACTTATGGGAACGAGGGCAGCAGTAAGAAGAGGTCTGGAAAGATAGATACGAAAAGACATACGATGCATTCTGACACGCGGCGAACAGAGCGATAACTTATGGGAACGAGGGCAGCAGCAAGAAGTGGTCTGGAAAGATAGATACGAAGAGACACCCTGAAAACAAACCATCTTCGCTGATAATTACCGCGGACAGTAATTTCCTGAGCCATGGAGGTTATGTTTTCGTCAGCGTCTGTCCGTCTTCCGTTTGTCTAACTCTTTGGCTATCACGCCAATGGTTCTTCATGAAATATGCAGGAATTTTTCTGTACATTTTTAAGAACAGATTATCCCCTTTCGGTAATATTTTGTTCAATACTTTAATTAGTTGCTGTCTGTTTTTCTGGGGCCACGATGAAAAAATATTACGAACGGATCTTCATCAAGGTTGCACGAACTATCAAAAATACTAAGAAGAACAACTGACCAACTTTGGTGATGGCTTGCTTGTTCATTTGCCTGTTTGTTTTTTATTCGTCAGAACATTACGCTGAAAGAAATGGACGAATCTTCACGATATATGCGGAAGCTGTTCGGAATTTCACATGAAACGTACAACTCAATTTTTTGAGATGGTCTGTTGGTACGTTTATCTCGTTGAATCTCTACTTGCTTCTTTGCACTTCAGATGTTATACTAGAAATGAAATTAACGGGAAGTGTCAGGAGTTTTTAGAGGAACAGATGATTAAGTTTTGGTAACGATGAAATACTAGATCTGGATTCAACAGTAATATGAATATTTCGTTTACATATCCTTGTGTGGCAGAGGTCCAAGCTCTCGGAGCGTTTCTCTAGTTATGAATGGGAACAAGCACGAAGTAGAGGGCAGAAATTGCAGTTGCCTCCTTGGCCCGTCATTAGGGGTAATAGAAGCAGCATGTGTCCTTTTCAAAGAGAAAGAGCGAGAAAAAAAACACTTAATCTGTTTATTAGAAAGAGGGAAAAGTCTATCATTTAAAAGATCCCAACAATCTGCCAAGAGATCTCTATGAAACTCATGACGTTGCCCCTAACATGCATCAACCTTCCAAGTCTCAATCCACTCTTTAAGAATACTATAAGTCTTCGTAGAAACCATTGTGAAGTTGACTGCTTTCTTTGCATTGTGTACTTTTAAATCCTAAAAATTCTGTTACACATGCATTACATTTCCGAAGGCAATAAGAACGTAAATTTAAATCATAAATATTTTGCAAACGCACTGGCAGGAGTCATGCAGCAAACGCACTGGCAGGAGTCGTGCAGCAACCGCACTGGCAGGAGTCATGCAGCAAACGCACTGGCAGGAGTCGTGCAGCAACCGCACTGGCAGGAGTCGTGCAGCAACCGCACTGGCAGGAGTCGTGCAGCAACCGCACTGGCAGGAGTCGTGCAGCAACCGCACTGGCAGGAGTCGTGCAGCAAATACTCTACAACATATTTAGCCCACGGCTACTTTCGGCAATTCTCGCTTGTATTTTCATTGTTCAAAGGCCAGTGACTTCTCTACACACGAGCGTTTGTCAAACGGCTCACTGAAGTCCCTAGCTCAATTGGCTCATTCGGTCATAGTGCCCTATCTTGGTCCCACATTTCTTCTGCCCAATTTTCACCACACTTTCGACGTTCGTACGGCAAATAGTTTTTTAAACATAATTTCTAGCTCTCTAATTGGCCGTTTGTGCCAAGATGTCCCCGTTTGTGCCAAGATGTCTCCGTTTGGACCACCGATATTTCCTCCTCTTCACAATTTTCGATAGGCTCCACTTCGCACAATCTTTTGTCTTCTGCAACATTTGCCTGGTTTGCTCTTTTTTAGGAACAATCTCTATTCTCTGTTGCTTCTACTCCAATTCCAACTTCTAAATGGCAAGTTACTTCTGACATATTCTCGTGCCATCTGGACTATTAGGTCAATTGCGCTTCGGATGTCCCATTGGGACAGTTACTCCATTATGCCCTTCTCGATTTTCTGCATTAATTTTCCACCGTTTCGAGCCAGTCAAACCTCCAATAACTTTTCATAACACAATCTCTTGTTATCCGGACCATTGGGGACCAATCTCCTCATCTGCCCCATTGGGGCAACTGGTCATATTTTTACCGCTATGCTGCTACAAGGAAAACTTTGTGTGTGATTCTGGTCACGTTGCCACATTTATCAACTGATTTTTCCCGTCCAATTACCGAACTCTTTCTCCACGTGACCGTAATCCAACCTGCTATATATTCAGTGGATCCACCCGTTTCCAAGCATGACTGCTTTTCTCAACCATGTTAGATCACATTGCCATGTATATCAAATGATTTCTCTCATTTGTACCAAAGAAATATAAAACAAAATTGATGATTGTAAGCGCCTAGATGAGCAAGGCAAAACCAAGTGAAGCTCAACCTAATAGGCTCAACTTGTCCAAAACCTCGGATAAATGGCACTTTATTGTTTCATGCCGGTGTCACATATGCATTTGTACGCACGACTGGCTGCTGGAACGAGCAGTTCGCGGGTCGTTTTGATACATATTGGAAATCGGAAGCAAAAGTGCCCCTCTGACACAATCCTGCACCTGTTGCCCTCAGCTCGTTCCGGCACCGCTGAATGGAAGCGAATTATACGCACTACGTTCAAATGGCGCCACTGCCGTGGTAGCGGCTGCACGCGCCTTGTGTACCCGCGGCTTACAAACCGAGGACGGTAAATAGCGTCTGGTCTTTTTTTTCTTTCGAAAGCAAAGAAAATGGTGATGATGACCCAATGGGTCACGGGCCGTCTAGTACAATGTAATGCAAGCGATCAATTGAGACCGCCACACTGTCACTCATTTTCTTGCAAAATTGCTGAAGAAAAGCTCCTGTGCGTTCATCTGTTTGTACCATTGACAGCGCATGCTGTTACCAGGCAGGGGCTAAGCACCGGGCCGCACTGCACTCTAGTAGGTAATGATATTATATTCGATTTTCTCGTTTTAATACTATTCTAGTGTGAAGCTGCCCCTCGTGTTTTGTTCTTTGTGGTGTTTTGATGTCCCCTTGAGCTCTTAATAAAAGTGTATTATGCAGCCGTCTTCCTCCGTACGTTCCTTCCTTCGTTGATCTCTTAGTTTATGCGACCGTTACGCCTTCCGTATTAGTAAGGGTGATATTACGGTATCTCTGATGCGATCTTGGGAGGATTTACGAGGAATTTAGTTCAAATTGGAGCTACTAGCGTTTGCAGCCCATAGATGACAAATTTACTCTCTGACTTGAACCACAACTTCAGACTTCTCATGCATAATACGGGTCTGAGATATTCCTGAAGAAAACTGCCATAGTCATAGCCAGCGACGCATACGCAGGATTGTCGAGGTTTCATCGTGGCCCTGTGTGTCCTTTCGGCTTTTTTGAGGGAGGCGTTTGTCAGGGCAAAACGGGCCCGGATGAGAAATCGGATGTTCCTTAATAAAATAATTTTAGTTCTGTGGATTTTTCTCAGTTTCCAGCTAGTTTCTTATCATTAGGTGTACTAGGCGACAGTGGCGACCCTTTACCATGGTGCTAATTACAATGTAGTGTTGCTGCGATGTTGCCAGTGCGGCGGCAGTGCAATGACATGGTGAGATAAGACAGTGCAACTGCACCGCAGCTGCTACGGTGCACGGTGCTATGCGGCCGCTAACAGTGCAGCGCAGTGCAGTGTAGAGGCGAGGCAGTGCCATAACGCAGTAGTGTGCGTCACTGTACCAGTAGATAATATTAATAGGTTACTGCGTTTGTCTTTACGCTCTTAAATAAGTTACATTCAACAGTGCCGATAGTATAACCCCTTGATTTCGTACAATATAACGGCTTTATGCTCAATTTAAACTGCACTGGGTTATTTCCAACAGGTAGTATGAAGAAGTTCAAAATTTTTGCATATCTCTGTGCTTAAATTAGACTGGAAATAGAGCATCTCAGAACCAGTAGGCCTTGCTCAGCACTGTTTGTGAATGTCGCGCTTCGTTGTGTTATATCTGCGCTCTGAAGCACGCACCGCATTGTTGTCAACTTCCATAGACGGCCTGGGACTAGTTAAGTAACGAATCAGTTGTGCCGCGACAGGATGTATATATGTACGTGTTTCCTTGACTGGAGGACGATAATGCAGGTGAACCTCGAATATGGTGAACTCATACAAAAGGTGAATCGTATTAGGTTTGTGATAAATATTCTTACAAGGTATGTGAAACTCCCATATTTTTGGTTGGATAAATGATAGTCACCCGTTTAATAATCTTTTTCTTCGGTATGTTCTAGCATGTCTTCTAAAGTTCTTATACTTCACGATGCAATGCCCCATTGCTGGGCTTCTTCTTGTTTAACGTCTGTTAAAAAAAAAAAAAAAAAACAGGACCAAACTTCTCATATAAATTTCCGTCCTACATAACGTACATAGATTTGGTCCTCATCCCCTGCCTGATAATGAGGTTAGTCTGTATAGAATGGGGGCGTTACAGTCCAATGATGCCAAAAGCCGCTTTTGAGATGATGGAAGACGCATGCACGAACATTCTCCACAACCCTGCCCCAGAAGCAAATGCTGCTGTTCCTGACTAATTTCTCTGCACAAACTGAAGCTGGTCGAGGCCATTTTTATTTTCTTCGCCCCGTATCTCATTTGGAAAGGCCTTAATCCTCGTGTTGCTGAGCTAATTATTAAATGCTATAAAGTAAGCGGTCCGGCAGCCCTCTCAACTAATGCAACGATGACATTTTCATCAGTAAGGTAGCAAGTAATGACGAATCTGTAGCGTTACAAAACTTTTTTACGGGGTAAATGGGTGCATAAAAAATGGTTGGGCCCGAAGAAGACGGTCTGCGGGTGACAGCAAGCGGTGACCCCACAGAACTAGCAAGGCTAAGCAAAGGCAGCTCACAACTAGCCCACTAGTTAGTGGAAGACTTGCAACAGGCAGCGATGCTGATATAGGAGCTATCGGTGGTCTTTATGGTAACGCGAGGAAGAGCAGTCCATGCCCTAAGGCCGGCTGCACACTAACAACGTTCGTTGCCGCTAGGAGCTTAGAGGCAACTCAACTTATCCGTGTACGTAGCTACGGCACGGCTTTAGCTTGCACAAAATTTAGCTGCTTCAAAAAATTTTCAAATATTTCAGTCGTTACTGCAATTTCTACACCCTAGCGAGTGGCAATGTTGAACTTTCAACGATCGCTCTTAATTATGAGCTGTTGGTGTTCACAACGATTGGTATTTTAAGAATTACAGCACGATGTTCATAGACGTCATGCTGAAGTCACGGCCACGGCTGCGCAGTCGCATAAGCTAAGTTGCGTCAAGGCTGCTATCGACAACGAAAGTTGTTAGTGTGCAGCCGGCCTAAGAGAATTTTCGGTCACCCAGAAGATGTTAGAGAGTTTTAGCTTCAAGATCAGCCAAGAATTGCGTTTGTATGTGTGTAGAAATGTACATCTCATATAATTGTGAGCTGACCAGAGAATTAAGACCATGAATTCGCTTCTAGGACGGCCAAGAATCTATTAGGGGGCGCACCTCCCGCACACTCAATGCCATCGATGCGCGGCTGAACGATGAAGCTCTCGTCTTTATTTATCCATTCTCTGAGCAGTGGTTGGGGTTGGCAAGGGGTTGCTGCCCCGCTCGTTGTCTCTAATTCAGCCGCCCTATTCTCGAGCCAGGGATGAAAGTCTTGGTGGTTAGCAGTGTAGCGTCAGCGATTCTGTCCTTCATGGTCTATTAGGGTACTGACCTGGCGGTCGGAGTGGTGGGGGGGGGGGCAGGGGTAGGTTAGAGTAGTCATATGAATTACCATCTGTGAAGCCAAGGTTCAGACAGTCTATGATCGACTGCAGTCAGTTTCTTCTCTTAGCCTAGAGCAGATTTATCTGCTGTACGAACTAGTGGCTTAAGGTTTCCCAGGTGAGGCATTCAGTCACGGGAGTTTCACATTTAAGATAATATACTGCCTAGAATAAGATGAACCCCTGACCCAGAATAAACCCCTGACCCAGAATAAACCCTTGGCCCTGAATAAGCCCTTGGCCCAGAATAAACTCCTAGAGCAAAATATGTTATTAGGACCACGATGTAAGCCATAGACCCAAGTATACTACTTCAAAATGAACCCCTGGACCAAAATGAACCCCTGGACCAAAATGAACCTCTGGACCAAAATGAACCTCTGGACCAAAATGAACCCCAGGACCATATGCTGCTTGTACCTCAGTACCAAAGTTACTTCTCTCTACCTCATCTAACTTAGCCGCTCAACCTAACCTAGCCTGCACTCTTTTTAACCTAACCTGTTACAACCTAACGTAGCGTAAATACAGTTAACTTGACTAGACCTCTAACTTCCATATTTAGGGTGTAATTCAAGTAACTGAGTTGAATAGATTTTAGGTGGCAGGTAGAACTTTGTTTGTATAGTTTTTTTTTTCGGAAAGCGTGCTGACAATTCAGTCAAATAATCCAGTGCAAGGACAGTCAGTTCCACGTTAGACGCAAGAAGAAGTTCAGCATAATATGAGCCCCAGTGCTGGTGTGGTACTTTATACTGTTCCACGCTCCGTCTACTTCTGCGGAGACTGTTTCAGCGAGTCCAAGAGCCCATAGACTCGTAGACTTCAGCCATGTTGGTCATGATGCGGACAGCAACATGGGTGCTGTGGCTGGGTGCGTTGGGTGCGTGTACAGCAGCACCAGGGCCGTCAAATGACAACGCGATCCGCCCACAGGTGCGTTTTCTGTTGAAGTGTGTGTTTGTCTGTGCATATCCACTCAATTTTGAGGCCAACAATTTTTGTAAGTTCTTTGGACGTATAGATAATGTTCGCCAGGTGAATAGTTTCTAAGGGGACGCTCATTTATATTCGTTTTTATCTCACAGCATGCTCGCTTTGTACTCTCGTTATGCTCGTTTTATCCCACAATGTATTCATTTCAAGTTTATGTTAGGATTCCTATATGGTCACTTCATAATCCCGTAGTACTCTTTTTATTATGCTCACTTTGCACCTACCGTGTGCTCACGCACAAACCACACGAAACATGACTGTCGGTTCAATATCGCCAGCTAGTGGGCCTGAGAGCAAATTGATAAAATTTCGGTCAAATATTTTCAATGCAACTCAGCGACCTCAAACAAAAAAATAAACTCTTCCTGGCATTCCAGAATTATCAGTAAGAAATACAAATTCGCAGCTAGATGTAAACGGTAGACAACGGTAATTGAATTTTATAGCACTAACAGGAACTAAAACTGATTAAATTATTTTTGCAATTTATCGTAGGCCGGTGCTCACGAGTGCGTGCTCTTTTCCATTAGACTTATTTCTTGCGTGTCCCAACCAATTTGCTTTTTGTTTGAGGTCGCTGAAGGGCTTGGAAGAGAGTTTATCGGAGTTTATCAATTTACGGTGAGCTCCACTTGGGAGGAGCTAACGTTGAAGGATCGCGTCGTCTATGGTTCGCGATATGCTCGCACTGAGCTCACTTTATGATGACTTTCTGATCTCAATCATGCTCCTCAGGATTTCCTTATACCCAAGGTAGCAGCGGGCGATGCGTGCTGCACAGTTGTGCTGAAGGTAACACGATCAATTCCCCAAGCCAGTCGCGGTCTTTGTCACGGCCTAGGTGAGCTGAATCAGCAAATCTGCTTGTGCACATAGGTATCGTGGGGGCACCTACCTTTGGATAAGGGGGTGGCGGGTCGTTAAACCTTTCGTTTCGGCGCCATAGTTCATAGCGACCTGTTTTCGGCTGCAGCTGCACATACTCTTCCGGGCCACTTGGCCTATGTCTATCGCACGAAACAGTGCGTGTGAATTTCCCAGGGGAGGGTGCAGTCAAACTTTACGTCACCTTTTTGTACCATTTCACTCATTTTCTGCACTGTACGCTCCATTGTGATCACCCCATGCTCCCACTGATTACCCACAGACAGAAGGACCCCGGCGGGAGCCAGCAGCACCACACTGCACCACAGCCCGGGGCCCGGTGTGCACCACCACCGACTGCGTCACCACCGCCGCCTCCATCATAGATGCCATCGACATCACTCAGCAGCCGTGTGATGACTTCTTCAGGTAGTTCCTCACGGCAAGGAATTTCGAAGCAAATTCTAATCGAACTTTTTACGGTGAACAGTTCCAGGATATTTCGATGCTGCCGGTTTAACTGCGGTCTGCAGTGGTGCGTAATTTGCCAGCGACCCTCGTTCGTAAACAACTAATTCGTAAATGGGCTGTTCTATAGCCTTCGTTTAGATTTGATTCGATAGGAGACAGCAGACGGAAAAACAGGCCCATTCCCAGAGAGACACCGGAACTTACGGCCCGGCCCTCTATGAGCTATTGCCATTGTGTTAGTAGGATGTAGATGACAGAGGGAAAAAAACAATAAAAGGCAGATCTCAGCCACGAGTCGATCATGCATGCACGCAAGTGCAATTTATAGTCGCTGATCTGCGTAGCTTAACAGTTTGTGACTCCTGGAGGACGGGTTCTTAGTTGTGGAGGATGTCTTTCCCAATTTTTGTCAAGTCGATTTTTAAATGCGTTGACTGTCACTTCGATCTGGAACGTGGTTTTGTTTAAGGCTTCTGTTACTGTGTAATTTTCTGCTGCACTTTCGTTTTCCCCACGTTTTATTATATGGTCATTAAGAGTTACTGTGTCAGTGCTCGGTGAAGCTTACTCTTGCACAAGCTGTTCTCTAGCACCATCGGAAGGAAAGGCAAAGTCAACTTGTCCGCATACTTCAAATGAGATATTCACATGCATTGATTCGCGCTGCAGATATTCGCCCGCTGGCCGCAGAGGAATGCACGGCTGCAGTCGACCACCCGATTGTCTGATTTCAGTGTTTTAAACTCATGGCTCGTGAGGAAGACTTCAGGGAACAAGCGAGACAGCGCTGTTAGGCACGTGTGCCACTGTGATTGCGGTGCACTGCAAATTAGATTAGATTAGATAGGCGGCAGTAGACGCACCAACAGGCCCATTTCCAAAAAGACACTGGAACTTACGCCCCGGCCCTCTATGAGCTATTACCATTATGGTAGTAGGATATACAGGACTGGAGAAAAGAGAGAGAGAAAAAAAGATGGTGGGGGGGGGGGAGAATCCCTGCCAAAGAGACGATCATGAATGCATGCAAGCACGATCAAGAGCGGTTGATATGCGGAGCTTAGAGATAGCGAGGTAACAAATGTCAAACTATGTAGTTGGAGTGGGAGAGAGAAGACGCCGGACTAAGATGGCCTCTGAAGCTTTCGTTTTTAAGAGTTTGCGACTCCTGGAGTAGGAGTTCTTAGCTGTGAAGAATGTCTCTCCCAATGTATGTCAAGACGATATTTAAAGGCGTTGACTAACTCCTCACTAACAAGATCGGAAGGGAGACTATTCCAAATGCTGACTATGAAGTACGGAAAGAATTGCTGACTTAAGGTCGTTCTTCGACCTTTATGCTTGAGTTTTTGACCGTTGTTTCACATACGATCACCGAGGTCTCTTTCAAAGAGTACCATTGTAGGTACGTTGTTGAAGCCATTCAAATGCTTGAATGTTTCTATTTGTTGCCCCCTGAGTCGTCTTTGCTCGAGAGAGATCAAACCCAGTTCCTTTAGGCGACATTCATACCGCTTGTTTCGCAGCTGAGGTATCAATTTTGTTGCTCTGCGTTGGAGTCTTTCTATTTTATCGATATCTTTACACAAATGTGGCGACCAGAATTGAACAGCAAATTCTAAGTGTGGCCGCACTAATGCCTTGTACAAGGGAACGATGATGTCTTTGGACTTGCATTCAAAATTTCTGGTGATGAATCTCAGTACTCTGCTTGCCATTTCCACACTCGTGTCAACTTGCTGACTGTGTGGTTTTTCTGTAAAAGTGATTCCCAAGTCACGTTGTTGGGTGACAGCAGCCAATACCGTCCCGTTCATTTTCAATGGGGGTGGAGGGTTCATCAGCCTTATGCGCATTACTGAGAATTTTGTCGGCATTAAAGCTCATCTGCCACGTTGTGCTCCTTTCCATGAGGTGGTTAAAGTCTTGTTGAAGCTCTGCTCATTTTGTGGTTGGATGACATCGTTTAGTATCATCCGAAAATTTCCTGATGTTACTACGGATGTTAAGACCGAGATCATTGATGTAAATTGAGAACTGAAGTGGGCCAAGCACGCTACCCTGTGGGACCCCTCATGATACGTGCGTCCAGGCGTTAGTCTCTCATTCAATCTTCACTCGCTGTTGCCGACTGGTAAGCCATGCGCTGATCCATCGTAAATAGTTTCCCTGGATGCCATGGGCTTCCAATTTTTTCATTAGCCAGTTATGGGAGACTTTGTCAAAAGTCTTTTGGATAAAAGTCATCAGTGACTTAGATCTCTGATTGTTTATGACTCTTGGCTGGTGGGTACCGCAAATAGGTATATACGCTCAGCTTTTGAGCCTTGCAGGTCCGTTTATTTATGCGCACTCCAGGTACGCGTGTGGAGGCTGGATACACAACAACGAGCACCGTACAGGAGACGACATTCTCTACTACGCCGCCAATTCCAACCAAATGCCCGACCTTATCGACCGGAGCCTCAAAGGTGGGCAACCGTTATTGCTAGTGCTGCTATGATACCGTAACAGCTAAGGTGCTGCCGCTTCCATAGTCTGCGTATCAACAGCTTCATCGGATCACACTTCCTTCTAACGATAAAAGAGAGAGCGGTAGTTTAATCTTAATTGCAAATATGACCACAATTACCTGTTATAAAGTCTACAAACGCGGTTATTATAACTTGAGCATGAGACAAAGATTGCTTCCTAGGATTAGCTATTCTAGGTGTCTCCCTCTTGCGCTACCGGGAGTTTCGCTTTATAGGGAATCTAGCAAATACCTCAGCAGTCCAACTAGTAGGTCGACTAAACATCGTTTTTATCTTGACAGGTTATTCTTTTCATTTTTCATGCTCATGTTGTTTATGCTAACTTTTCCTATTTTCTTACTGTTATTCACTGTTATTTTGGTATACGGCGATTGCTGCTATCACCTGCAGTAAAGTGCAACTTCATACCCTGGGCAGTGCTGCTCAGGAGGACCCGCAAAATTAGTGAAGAGTTCTACTCGAGCGCCGCCTACCGGACGCTCTTCGACTACTACGACTCCTGCATGGACACAGAGACCATCAAGCAGCAGGGCTTTGGCTGGGGTAAGTCATGGGCTTGTTCCAGCAGCACGGCTTTCGCTGGGGTAAGTCATAGGCTTGTTCCAGCAGCAGGGCTTTGGCTGGGGTAAGTCATATCTTGTTCCAGTAGCAGGGCTTTGGCTGGGGTAAGTCATGGGCTTGATCCAGCAGTAGGGCTTTGGCTGGGGTAAGTCATAGGCTTGGTGCAGTCCCTAATCGAACGTTGGCCTTTTAGTCTACTAACAGACTTCACGGCGATCCAACACGTTGCTGTGTCTGAGACACTATACAGCTTTCCGAATTCTGATTTGCTCAAGCTGCGAAGAGACAAATGAAACGTTGCTAGGGACCCTTGTTCAGAGAACTAACTGCATCACGGCAAACTTTCTAGTGCAACCACGCTTTTGTTTGCTTGAACATTACAATCCACTTCGATGTTTTGAACCGTGAACAGATCTGTGCTCAAGACTTAACTAAATCATATGCAGCTCAGTATGTAGCACATTGACTATCTGCTGTCAAGTTTAACGGTGTAAGTCATCGCAACCATATAACGTCGTAGTTAAGCTACCGAGGCTGCAATGCTCTGTTCTTCCACTATAGCTTATCGAGATAGGAGTTGATTTGTTAGCATGAAACAAAGTGGTGAATGCTGTTGTTTTTAGCGTTTAATTTAAGCACTTTACAATTATTTGTTAAGCCACTTTTACAAATTATGTCGTATGAAGCATTTTTACTCTTAGAAAGCGGGGCGTAATTATTTCTTCAGTCGCTTAAGTCCTGTTTTGAAAAAAAAAAAAATCTACAATTTTCTTTTTTGCGCGAATCGTGCGTCTGGCCTGGAGCTGCTCGGTGTGGGGCGCTGGGCAATCGTTGCAGCAACCACGACTATGACTCTAAGTTCGCGCTTCCTTGCATATTACGTACCAGGTATGTGGTACATGTTCTGAGCAGAGCATATTGCGTACCAGGTCCATGGTACATGTTCTGAGCAGAGCATATTACGTACCAGGTACATGGAACATGTTCTGAGCAGAGAATTGTCTCACAACCAATAACCCTTCATGGAAGCCTATGGTAGCCGTGCGATACAAGAGCACACCAGAGCAGATATTTTCATTCACAACACGTGAAGACGTGCTTAGATCAAGAGAACGCTTTTTAATTTATCAAATAAGGTAAAGTTGAAGTCAGCTTAATAGCACTATCCGGATAGGAATTTCATGCTGCAGATAAATACCCGTTGACGTCAGGAGTACATGGCTGCAGTCGACCACAAGTTGCCAAAGCTTTGGCGGCAGAGACGGAGGGCGCATGTGGCGACTGTGACCTCCCGGCCGTCATCAAATCTCGCCGTTAGTTGTGAATGTCGTAAACGTGGACACTGCAAACCGTGTGTATATGGCATGAAGTCACCGAGCTGCCTGCAGGAAATCGAACGCACGACCTCGAGGTTGTAAGAGTAGCATTCTACTATTCTACAACTGTGACTATAAGCATTATTTTTATTAGCGAAAAGGCAATGGGGAGCTAATGAAAGATCCGAACGGAGTTCTTAACCACCCATGAAGCTTGAGCCTCAAAGCAGCTTACCGAGCCATCAAAATAAAATTTTATTAAGATAGCTCCCCGCTGTGTTAAACAGTTCCCTCGCAGTGAACTACGAATGTCAGAAATATGGATAGTGCAGCCCTAGAATTGCATGAATTCACCAGCCTGACCGGGAAGCGAACACACAAGCTCGTAGTGTTATTTGTATCGAAAAAGAAAAGAAGATGAATAGGTAGCAAATAATCCCAGCCAAAATCCTTGGCTGCCTCTGGGGCTAAAACCGCAGAGCAGCTTACGGGTCGGCCAAAATAAAATTTTGTCAAGATACCTCCCCACTCTGCTGCCCGCCCCTCAGGCCTGCAGTGGCTCCAGCAGCTGCCAGGGTTCCAAATCGGCCAGGAGTTCAATGCCTCAGCCTGGGACCTGACGGAGGCCCTCATCTCGCTGATGAGGGTGAACGGCGCACCGCTGTTCGACATATCCGTGGACACGGACGTGATGGTGCCCACTGCGTGGTCCATCATCGTTAGCGTACCCAGGCAGTTTGGTCTGCAGCCAGCAGTCTTCGGGACGAGGAGGGACAGCCGTCCTCCCATTGTGGGGGAGATCCAGCGCCTCTTGAAGCAGGTAAGCAGGTGGGGGCTGTGAGTCGAAAGGAGGCAGTGTGTTGTAGCAATAAAAATATGTATTGTGCAGCCTAACTGAACTATTTTTATATCATGCGCTGTCTGAACATTTGGCCGCCTCAGCTACTATTTTATTATATCAGTTGTTGGGGTCACCAGGAATTTTGTTAGGGCAGAGTTAGCCAGGGCCACATAAACAGAGGAGTTTCGTTACGTAGATCGACAATACAACACGTTATACTTCTTGCTCAGTTGCTTCGTTCAACTTTAGAGTTGCTTTAGAATGTGATCTCTGGCAATAGGCTATTGATTACGACTGTCAGTGGTGTCGCCTAAGCAACAATTCATGCAGCTTGAGGGGACCCGACGTGAGGGAAAAAAGCAATGGTAAGTTTCCTTTAATGTAAGCTGCAGCTTGTCCTTATCTCTGATGGTTAACTGCTAGCGCCACCAATAGGGAACGGTTCTCACTTTTACAAAACAAACAATAATGCATGTGCAGGAACTACAGATGAAAAACAAAGAGAAAGTGCAAAATGAACTATAATGCTTTTCGAAGACCGTTTCTTTTCATCTTTAAGTCCTGCTTGAAGTTTTGATTGTTAGTTTTAATTGCAGTAGTTCTGCAGTGGTACTGCAGTGGTAGTTCAGTTTTAATACTGCGATACTCTAGTGGTTCAATAGTACCGCAGTAGTACTGTGGTATTGCCGTGGTACTGCGGCACTGCAGTGATAATATAACACTGTTGAGGTAGCGTGGCACTGCACTGGTATTGTGGCACTGGCGTGGTACAATGGTACTGCACTAGTACTGGGGTATTGTTGTAGCCCTGCCACACTGCGGCAGTACTGTGGTACTGCAATCATTCTCTTATGGTACATAAATACTGCAGTGGTAAAGTAGCACTGTAGTAATACAGTACTGTGGTAGTGCGGCACAGCAATGATACTGCGGTACTCGATGAAATACTGTGGTGAGCTGCAGTTAATTTCGCTAATTTTACGTATCGAAATCTCTATTGACCATATTAGTTTTCATTCTGACGTTATCGATAGCGTTTTTGATAAGGTCTGAGCTTCGGCTAACCGATAAGAAAGAAACAAAAATTTCTCACGTTCCATTCGGTCAAGTTTTTGCATTATTATTCAATTTTCACCTCAGACAAGAGCTCTCTGCTACAGGCACTGACATAGCAATCGTTAGGTTGTGTTTGGAGCCAGGTAGTGATAGTTACTGTCGGTTTGTTGGGTTAAAAGAACAGTTAATGATATTTATCAACGTTTCGTTTCATTCTCAAACAATAGAATTAGTGATATTTTGGTTTAGTTAGTTGTAGTCAGAATCATTTGGGAATAATTACAGTCGCTTCGCTGTATCCTAAATCACTTGCAGCGGAGGCGACACCGGAAGGTCGTGGCACCAGCGGCACCTAACGCCATCCCTCAGGGCGAGGTCAGCAAGGCCGATGCAGAGGCAGAGGACGAGACCCCGCCAGACACCGTCCAGCCTGCTGACCTCAGCGACAGCAGTGGGGGGACAAGCACTTCAGACACTGCAGGGGGTTCTGGCAGTCAGCATGCGTCCAGTTCTGCCAGTGGCGGTGCTAGAACCTCTGCTTCAGAGGCAGCAGATGATCTTGAGAGCGCCAGCAATGAAGAACTCCCCTCTGCAGAACTTGGCGATATCGACGAATATGACGACAGTCCAGAGGCAATCAAAGGCAAGTGCTGCTCATTTTAGACAACTCGGCCTGGTCTCTACCAGGCTGCGCTGTGTCGCCATATTGGCTTCCTCTCCCCGTAGGAATATAATAGAACAAAGTAACCTTGCATAGCAAAATAAGAGGGTGGACTGAATAGGGCTAGATCGTGTCTCATCATCATCTCAGAGCTGAATGTTCTCACTTCAGCTTTTGTTGTATACGTACCTATGTGTTGCGATCTCTCTGTGGACTGCTTCAAGTTTACGGTCTTTTCACTATGAATAGCTCAACAGAACGCAAGTTATGACGGCGCTTATGCTTTCTAAAGAGAATATCTCCCTGTTGAACGGATTTTTTACTCTGTTTCTTTTTCTATCCAAATGTTCTTTTTCACTTTGTACTTTGACTTGACTCCATGCGTCTCTTCCTGCTGCTTCTCAAACAGATCTTTCAGTACCTCCATTACGCATCATTTTCTAGAGGAACAGCACTATCCGTAGCGTCTGCAATTATGTACAGCTGGCATTAAAACGCTAAAACATGAATATAATGAATGATAATATTTATTACAGTTATCCTTCTCGCTGCGCGTGAATAAACTAAAGTCGCATGCAAGCGAACGTATAGGCGCAGTTATCTTCGATGTTAAAGACAAAAACTCTCTGCAGACTACTTTAGATTTATAGTAGCTCGGTACCATTGTGCACTAGCTACAGTAGTCTACTCAAATTCACGATTCAAACAGCAGTTCAGCACTACCAAGTAGTCCAGTCTGTTGTTGAATCTTTGTTGAGTTGCATGCAGTGGTAGATCAAGGTACCGAGCTGTGATCCGATTTTGTGGCGAGGTCCCAAATCCGCCGGAGTCCTTGATCCTGTATATAGTAAAGCGGTACCAACTTCAATTATTTCCAGTTGAAGCCTTAATAACATCCCCTGAATATTGCAGAATACGAGCGCAACATTACGGCAGAGCTGTCGGCCGCCATAGAGGAGTTCTTCGCCTCAGGGACGGAGAAAGATCTGCCGATGTGGCTGCAGGAGCTGCTGGAGCGGCCTGTGAACCGCTCCCAGATGTACCAAACCATGGAGGTAGAGCCATGGTTCTGGGATGTACATGTTGGTATCGCCAGAAGTTGTAATGTACCAGTTGTACCAGACCATAGAGGGACAGTGATGGTTCTTTGATGTAGGAGATGGTATCGCTAGTGGTTACACTGCACCGGCTGTACCAGACCATGGAAGTAGACACAGTCTTCTTACGAGGCTATGGGAGAAGACTGTATTGCCATGTCTTTTTAAAGCGAAAATTGACCTCGGAGCTAACTAATTAAAAGGCTGCATTTCAGCTACTCTGATAACATCACTTCGCAACATGTCAAGCGGTGGCAGTGATTGGAGGCATACTGCATGCTATGAATACCTTACTGTGCTGCGCAGCATCCATAAGACAAAACAAATGGTCTAGCTACATATATATGCGTTCACATGAACACTCTAAATGGTGCCATTAATTCACGATGACGTCACTGCTCCGGACGTTATCAGGGCAGCACCAATTTCAGAGGACTTGTTTGAAAGTACCTCTGTTGTTAAAAGGTAAAGTCAATTAGACCGTACACCCAACAGGGAAACTCGCAAGCACTGGTTTGTGCTGCAGAAATAGACCAACAGGCCCCAGAGGAGTATACGGCTACAGTCGAGCACAGATTGTCTAGAACTATCGGGCAAGTGGCGGAAGACTCCATGCGACAGTTTACGACCCCTTAACCCTCTCCATTGCTGGGGAAGGCCAGTAAACCCACAACAGTACGCAGACCGAATGTTGACCGATCACATCAATCCCGCCAAGAATATGCCCAGTTGGGAACGGGGCACGAACCAGCGGCCTTGAGATTCAATGTCAGACGTTTTCATTAGCTGCTACTGCGGGTCTCCCCGCAGTAGCAGCTGCTGTATGGTCATTGTACAAAGAGTTATTTTATGTGGAGTTTGGAATTCAGGTATTTTTCCATACCAATTTTACTTCGAGTTACACTGTGAGCACATGGAACAGCAACAAGATGTAATGGGTTACATTCCGTTATGAAAGCACTGACTCATGTTTCACTACACTGTGTTCATATGGCAATACTGCGGGGAGTGACAGGTAACCGTGTGTCCGAGTGGCATTACTACAAAAGCAGCTTGTGAAACTGCTATCTTTTTTTAATTCAGTGTTAATTTGGTCAAGCATGTTCACATTTTTTATATGTCATGGCTGAAATTATTGAATTATATTGCCCTTTTTTTGAAAACTTTTGTTGTTATTACCAATTTTACCTATGATGAATTAATTCTATGTTCTAACATTTCATTACCAGCTGTATTATAAAAATGCTTTACATGCAAAGCTACGCTTAGGAATCGTTACCTGTGTCCATGTTGCAACCCAGCAACAATAGACCCGGCTTACATAGCAACACTAATAGGCAGCATCACCGGCCTATATGGCAACACTAATAGGCAGTAAGCCCGGTCTAATATGGCAGCACTAATAGACAGTGTGCCCGGCCTATATGGCAACACTAATAGACAGTAGGCCCGGCCTAATATGGCAACACTAATAGACAGTGTGCCCGACCTATATGGCAACACTAATAGACAGTAGGCCCGGCCTAATATGGCAACACTAATAGACAGTGTGCCCGGCCCCTATGGCAACACAGTGGGTCCGCTCTAAAATGCCTTTCGGTGCTGCAGGAGAGCTTCGCCCTGGAGCGCCGGTCGCTGCTGAGGACCCGCCTGGAGGAGGCGCTGACGCGGTGGTCGGTGGGCAAGACCTTCCGTGCCGGCTGCCCTGAGGCTGCGGCCAACCTCACCGCCGCTGTGGACCACCTCGACGCCTCATTCCTTACGCCTCTCGAGACGGTGGGTTTAGCACTAGGCAGTGCTGCTTATATTGATGAAATGGCCATGAGAAGATAGGTGTGAGGGCTTCAAAAATAGAGCTGCTTGTTGTCTATTGATTCTCTCGTATTTGATGTATTTGAAATAATATAACCTTTAATGCAATTACTAATGTTATCATAACTGATTTAATCAAGAAGCAATCATTATTGTTGCTATATAAAGTACATTATCTATGTAAGGAACAACATAGATCATGAAGAAGCAGTATTTATGAGAGCTCCACCAATAAGCTGAAATAAATATGAATGCCTATGCTTAAAGACAGCTAAAGTCACTTGCAGAAACACACGCGTTTTCTTCCCACGAATTATGGAAAATAGAATAAAGAATCAACGATTAATACAGCGAAATCCCACTTCCCCCCCCCCCCCAGCTGGTGCCGAGTAAGAAGGAAATCACACAGGACCAGCAGATGGACGCTATATACAACAGGCACAGCCTGCAGCAGGTGCAGGAGCTGTACCCCGCGGTACGTGTACCATAGCGTGCTACAGTGCATGTGTTACTGTCTTAGTTAAGAGCTACTCGCTAATTATAGTGCGATAATTTTATCAAGTCAGTTTGGGCGTGGTTAAATTCCTCTACAGCGTGGCCAATTCTATAGATACTTCTGAGATTTCCCTATAAACAGGTTGTGGGCGGGGCTGGGAAACGGGACCAATAAATTTTCAGAAATAGCCTTAGAAATGGCCCCGCCGAAGAGGTATCTGACCCCGCCTCAACTGCCTTGATAAAATGGACAGAGTCTAGTCTGTTGAACAGCGTTCGCATTACACAGCAGTAGATTAAATTTTTGTGTCTGCTTTAACCAAATTCCATAGCTTCGTTGACTTCTAATTCATTCCAAATACGAAGAAGTATCTTAGACTTTTCTGGTGACACCTGAAGAGCGTACAGTTCCCAGCTAACATTTTGCCAAGCTTTCAAATAGCCTCGCAGTTGTGTGTAGGACCGAGCAAAGCATTTGGGTGTCATGGAGTATGGACGGTAGGGAAAAACTGACGGTGAATGTTTGCTTTAACTTACACATATTTTCTTTTGGGTTTTTTGTTGCTGTCAGTATGTTAATTGGGTGAATTTAGGACATTTTAAATGTATAACGTTTCCGTCGCAAATGCTTAGTTTTTGAGATATTCGACTTTGAAATTCCCATTGTTTTCCTATGGGAGAATATAGCCAATGTCATTACATGCTTGCTAGCGACCTAAAAGGAACCTAACCAAACCTAACATTGCCTAACCTAACCTTAATTAACCTAACCTAACCATACCTAACCTAACCTAACCTAACCTAACCATACCTAACCTAACCTAACCTTACCTTACCTAACCTTACCTTACCTAACCCTACCTAACCTAACCTTACCTAAAACTAATTTCGCTTTTATGGGATTGCCCGGTATTTTCTCCCATAGAAAAACAATGGGAACTTCAAAGCCATATATCTCGATAACTAAGCATTTGCAACGAAAACGTTATTCATGTAAATTGTCTTAAATTGGCCCAATTAACATACTGAACACAATGAAAATAATTAAAATCGTGTGTAAGTTAAAGTTAAATTCTACCAAACTGACTCGTGAAACAAGCTTTTCAGAAAGTTGTGGCGCAGCTGGGATTCTACTGTAGATAACATGTAGGATTAGCGTAAGTCTACAATGTATGTATGAGGTTCTGTGAAGGTTGTGTCTTGGGGGACTGGGCTCCTTTTTTATGCTCTTGTGCTGTAATGCAGACAGGGAGTTTTTGCAAAGATTTTAGTTTTTAGTTAATATTTTCGCACTGGCAGCTTCCGGCTTACGCTTCAACGGCGACCTTCTCTCTTGAATAGGCGGTAGGGTACGTTGGCCACCTGCTACATACGATCTGAAGTCCCAACTTGTTTGGTGAAGAAAGCAATGATATCGCCTGGTGATCACACAGCTCCTTAGTTAAAGAATCGGTAATGTTTTCAAAACGCCGCGCCACTGCGTTTGAGTACACCTGAGTACTGTGACCACCGAAGGTGAGTGTCTGTCGACAGCGGTAATTACTTGCAACCTAACCGCAAGCCTAAGCAACTGTGTCGGGGGTCCTCGGTAACCCGCTATTTTTTTTATGCCTTGGTTGTAAATGAACACATGTACAACAAGTGGCCGTGCGTTGCCTCATGTGGCCGCATGTTGCCTCATGTGGCCGTGTGTTGCCTCATGTGGCCGTGTGTTGCCTCATGTGGCCACGTGCTGCCGCATGTGGCCGTGTGTTGCCGCATGTGGCCGTGTGTTGCCACATTTGGCCGTATGTTGCTACATTTGGCCGTAAGTTGCCACATTTGGCCGTAAGTTGCCACATTTGGCTGTAAGTTGCCACATTTGGCCGTAAGTTGCCACATTTGGCCGTAAGTTGCCACATTTGGCCGTAAGTTGCCACATTTGGCCGTAAGTTGCCACATTTGGCCGTAAGTTGCCACATTTGGCCGT
>LQNS02001154.1:943888-964345 GCA_001587735.2 Parhyale hawaiensis
CCCCATTTTTTCAACCTTATTCCCCATTCTTTTATTGTGGAGGTCGAGGCGGCTGTAAGGGGAGACGTGGAGGCCGGAGGTTCCTCATTTGAGGTTCCCTAAGATATAGTTATGCAATTATAAGGTAGTAAAATCTTGTGATGGAAAGGTAGTAAAAAGTAGTAAAAGGTAGTAAAATATGGTTTTCACATTTTTGTAGACACCTTGCGCCGTCATTTCTGGTCGTCCTATAGGCTGTTGCACAATATTAAATTATTTCACTAGGGTGGTCAAGAATTCTGGTAGGTAACCTCGCTGAATAGTGCAAGTAATTGCGATAAAACTATTTCTCGAATATCAACTGACACCAACAGATACCACGGGGAAACAAGCAATTTGTTGGTGGATATCTTTCAGCTGTATTTTCTTCAGTTCCACCTGGTGATTCCAAATCTAAACACCGTTTTCGTCTATCATTTCCCATTTTTAAAATGAATCACGTAATGTTTTTGTCCTTTTGTATATACAGAACGGCCCCTTTAAAAATCTTCAGATCAGCTCTGAAATGCTATTCCCACGGGAATTTAATCACCAATATCTAAAGAAAAAAATATCTGACGTGCTGTAGCGAAATTCCAGTTGATGTTCTCAAATCAGCGGCCAATTGTTAACTTAGCCAGCAGTTCTGAAACAACTTGAAACAATAGGAAAAAAATGAAATTTGTAGCCCTGTGCAACATTTGGAGATGACCCGCTGCCACCGCAGCGACGCTCCCTCTAGAATTTAGTGGTGCCTCAACATCACCGAATGTGTGGTGGACTTTCCCAAAATTTAGACACGTGTGCTAGCTTCAACCCGTTCAGTCGAGTTTCATGACGTTAATCCCTAATCGATTACCCCTGAACGCTCCTTAGAATGGAGTTACCAGCCGCCTCAGATGTAGTCGTGTTGGTTCTAACTCAATTAAAATGATTTAGAGTGGCGAAGCCAAAGCTCCTGCTATCTTAACTATGGTTTGAAAATCGCTACACATTTACGAATAGAGTTTGTCTTTGTTCGCCAAGCCATTCAAATTTATTGATATTCGAAACTTCGCTGGTAACGCTTGCTACATAAATAAAGTCTAAGAACCAGCTGATATGAGCTCACTGTTTAGCGAATAAATTAACCGACAAGTAGCGGTGTTTGCAAGACCCCATTGAAACGCTCCAATCCTTTGTACTTCGTACGAGGAACGAAATCCTGTAGTACGTATGAACTCGACTTACAAAAACTTTTAACGACTGTGGGCCTCTCATGTTTTCCAGTAACTGTGAATTATGCAGGTCCTACTATGTATTGTGCAGATCCTACTTTGTATTGTGCAGGTCCTACTATGTATTGTGCAGGTCCTACTATGTATTGTGCAGGTCCTACTATGTATTCATCTAACTGGTGTTTCCACCTAATTTCCCCTCACCCACTTCGTGCTGTTTTCATTAAGTGTTATAAATTCGTGTCTTCGACCGTGCCCTGACTAATTTCAGTGCCGTCACGTGATCCTACTTTAATGCAGGGATTCTCTGTTTGATTGTATTTCCAAGACAATAAGCTTTGTAAGTGCAATAGGGCAGTTTGGTTATGATAGAGTTTTGTTCAAGTTAAGCAGGGGCTGTCGAGCTTCTTTTTTGCAGAGTGTACCCTCAACTTGCCCGTGTTATAAAATCGGTCATAGAAAACTGATGCGAGCAGACACTGCTGCATGTGTGTCTACATGAATTAAATTTACACTATTCCGTGCCTTTCAGACTCCGTAAGGCGAAGCGGAAGGCCAGTCACAGGAAACAATCCTGTTATCGCCCAGATTGTGCCTCATTCTGTGGGGCATTATACCGGAGTCACATGAGATAATCGCACTCTCATTTCAATGACTGGACATTCAGCTTGCAGGTCGTCCTTGTACAGAGTAAAAGTCGGTAGCATAGATACGGTATCATGAGCGAAGTGCGAGGTGACCATCCGCCCGATAAGTTGAGTGTGCGAGTGCTTAGCGTGACCCAGACAAAAGACGGTCAACTTTCCCTCATCCTCTGCGTCGCTAACGAGGGCCCAATTGCTAGTTACGTGCGCACGATTGCTCTTGCACAGACCAAGCGTGCGCTACTGACTTTAGTTCATTTTTGTATACTTACACCATTAATTATTATTTGGCATTTGGTTCTCTAAAGACATATTGGACTGGGTACCAAAATGAAGCGTTTTAGGTTTACTTATTTGAAACTTGACACAGGGCGTTCGCTTCAACCAGTTGAGTTGAGATTGAGGCATGGACCCTTTTCATCGGTTACTTGAGACTCACAGAAACCCGGACTTCTATGGACTGGATGCTGGCTTCATCCCCCGGGGACTGCTTTCTGAGGGACCTCGCAGCCAATATAACACAGATGACTTTCCTCATCAGATGTGACCTCTATAACAGCCTGTTATGAACCTCAACACGATAAATACCAACAACTACGACCATACCCTCTTCTTTGCGAAGTACATAATTGTACTATACTCGTATGTAAATTTAATGATTTCATTCCTACAACTACTTTTTAATGCATAAAATGATACCTTTTTGCGCTCTAGGGGCACACCGGCCTGTAATAAAACATATGAATAGTTCTGTGCGATATAGGCAGTGTGCCCCTGAAGCGCTAATAAAACTTCTACTACTACTTACAGAAACTCAATCCCCCTCCGTACATAAAATGGAGTTACCAGCCTGCTCGACTTAATCGCATTGCTTCTAATGCATGCAACACTACTCAAAGTGATAAATCCAAATCTTCTGCTAGGTGTTTCGGACAAGTCGAGCCTTGAAAGTTTAATATCGTGTCTCAGTCGAACGTTTTAGCTTTACTTTCATCAGCACGTTCTTCATTCGACCTTTTTTTTTTGCACTGACTGGCTCATGCTTGAAGAGATACATTGCGATGGGGGGTGCAGCTGTCATATGAGTCTATCGTCCATGACGCCAAACATTTGAGGTCGACTGCAGTCGTACACTCGCCTGGACTGTCGAAGGAATTTATCCGCATCACGAACCACTGCATGTGGGCTACCTAGTTGAGTCGTGAGGTCAGAACGACTTTAGCTTTACTTTTAGGAGACTATGGTCCCAATTTAGCAGTTAATACTCACGATACTTTCATTTTTTACCTCACGTCCTCACAGACTCTACAAGAGAAAGAAGAAGCAGGACCCCAACCTCATCACCACCGCAGAGCCGCCGCCAGATGGAGTTGCTGCAGGTAGGCGAGCACTACGCAAGTGTTTTCTGGCAATTGTACTAATGTTTTCCGCGTAAATTTTGCTTTTGAACAAACAGTGAATTTGCTTCTGAAATAAGGATCCCTGTTTTAAAGAAATTATTTATTAATCAATTTTATTCACTCATGAAATTACTTCCCACTCATGGCCTGTGGTAATTAAACGAATTGAACGCACCTGCGCTATATGAAGCCACTGAAACTCGACCATGGCTGCATGTTGACAGTAGTGAACATACAGTACATCAACGGTAATACATATTGGGGAGATCTCACCCTAGCCCCGGCGGCGGGCTTCATACGACAGTCCCTTGCATGTGTTCTCTCTGCTCCTCGTCCGGCAGCGTGGCTGTGTCCGTTTCAACGGCAGTAAAGTACGCAGCTCTTACTTCTAATTCTATACAAGTATGATAATAGTGATTCGTGTTAAGCAGGCTGACATTAACCCCTTAACAAACTAGTTTTTTCTGAAATCTTTAGTTTGGTAGGAATCACTCACAAACACTAAGAAATGCTAAACGAGATATCTCGGGGTAAGTTCATTTGGGGCTACGCGTAAATTTGGAGCAAATATCTTCTAAGACGCACAGCTGTGTTGCGGTGGACACAGCAAAATGTTCCCGTAGCACGTTCCTTTAATTATCGTATGAACTCCAATTATAAAGACTCTGCAACACTAATAATACACGTGGCCACCTGAGAAGCTCAAAACGTGCAGCAGCTTCTGGGGCAGCTCATAAACCTGTTAGGGATATTGCCTAGCAGCAGCCTGGTCAAATGCTTTAGCTTCGTCTGGGACTCCAATTTATGCGTTCGATCCCCTCTGAATCCTGTGCAAAATTCTTAAGAAGAGCTCACACGGCAGGAGTTAGGAATACTCATAATTTAGTCCTACTACTAGTGTTCATCAATTTTTCTCTTGCTCAAATGCATTTCTTCTTCTCTGTCCATATTTACCACCAGGCAAAGTTGTAGGTCGTGGAGGATCTGAAGCCTGCCTTCTTCAGCGATTCTAGATCAGATAACAAGACTTATCCTGTTCCCTTCAGGCCGCGTTATTTTACTGCCAGAGTTCTGGTTTTGTCTTATTGCATTTCCAAGGAAATAATTATCTTGTAGCGGAGCAGCACAGCCTGGTAGTTGTAAACTTGGTGTGGAGAGCTGCAGCTGCTTACAACTGCAATCTATTTCAAGTGAAGTAAATGATATGTATTCTTGCCTGGTGAATGCACCGCAATGTATAGCTTATGACTGTGCATTGCATATGGAGTGATGGCCAATAAAAGTATACTGCCTTTGCTCTACGTTAACAATATTTTGTTAACTCAGCAGTGTAAATAAATTCCGAGATGGCGTCTTCTTCTTCATCCGCCCCTAGCTGTATGTGAACACACCGAGGACGCAGACCTCAAGCCTTGTTTTCCCCTAGTAGTTGGCTCAAGTGCCCTCCCCCCCCCCGTTCTATAATATGTACTTAGCTTATTGTATCACTATAACCAGTGAAACATAGCATTGGCTCTGCCACAGCTGCACCATCCAGTTACCTGCGCTGCTTATTGTGCTGTTGGTCAAATGTAATTTTTTTGTTCGGATAATATCGCCTCCATATTTAGTTTTGCTTTTCTATTTTTCAGATGATGAGCCGGCCCCCAAAAAGAAAAACGTGAGTTCAGTGATCTCATGCAGACTCTGCCCAATTCGATCTTTGAACCATTTCCCGCAGGATTCTTGGGTAGTTAGTGAGCTTGAGCAAATATCTCAAATTATCGGTTTAGTGGTAGCCGATTGCTGCCATTCTTAGCTGTAGCGAAGTTGCGTCGCGTGAGGTTCCAAAGTTTGACTTGAGCCCTCGGGTAGAAATGCAGAACACATTTTACACAGTTTATTGCTAGAAAGAGCTGCAGCGAAGGAGATTGGACAGGCACCCCTGTTTTTTCTTTTTTAGTAATCCAGCAAGAATGCCAACAGAGGCTCGAGTTCAAGGTATAAAAAATTTATAGAGTATGAAGAATACGAAGAATGTGATATTATGAAGAAGCTCCAAAGTTTGAGTATAGTATTGTTGCCTGGCAAAATAGAAAATATATTAGTTTAATGTTTGAACTAAGAATTTCATCAGAATACTCGAGTTTTCAAAGCTTAGCGAAAGCTAATCCCGTAAGTATAGCACTACAAGCCACTAAATGGCATGGAGCGTATAAACTTGGAAATTAGGTGGCGTGCACCGCAGACCGAGAATGAGGGGGGGGGGGAGTTGTCCCGGGCCGCCCACTTGCCGATTGGGCGGCTGCTTGCGGTCACGTCATAAAGGCTTAACTTCTTCAACTGCAGTGTGTCATTACCAGCAGTATTATTTAGAGGTGTAACGAATAAATATCATACAGGACACATCATCCAGAATAGAAAGACAGTTCTGGTCTTGCATGTGATGATAAAAAACAAAGGGTAACGAAGCTATCTTTGCGCAATTGTGGAACAGTATATTCATTGTACTTTAGCTTACCATCACTGTCATTGCGTTGAATACACGCCTCAGATATGCAAAAAAAATTATATACTACCTATAACACCTACGGAGCCGTTAAGTAGCTGTCCCTTTCTTCTTCGCCCTAGTAGCCAGTTCCATCGTGACACGAACACACTTTATTTGTTATGGCAGTAGCCTTTCCTTGGTTTTATTTAATTTAGAGTTCGAACCTTAAGTAGGCAAGTTTTTCATGCTATTCATCTGTTTCATCCTTACTCAGTGATTTATATGCGCTTCTGCGTATAGTAGGACAGTTTGTTTTCTAACAGAACATATCGACCTGCCGACTGCAACTCCCCCCATCCCCCCCCCCAAACGTGTTGCTTTTATCTTAGCCTGGGGTCATTGAGCACAACCAACGGGCATACTTCAGGTTTTTCATGAGACAAGGATGCTAGAACAAAGCATAACCTATGCGAGTCCGTACATAATTATGTGACTTCTGTGTATAGGGAGTTGTACGTCCGGAAGCCATCTATGACACCCAGTCAACCCCCCGATTATCAAATATAACCACGCCGGCCCATAAAAACTTTTTTCACTTTTTGCTTCTGGGGCGGCCAAGATAGTTGTTAGGGTCGTTCACTTTGGCTGATGACTCAACTGAAGCAATTGTTAACCAGTGCACCCAATCCGCAGTTGCTGGCGGCGCCCCTCCAGCGACTCAGCCTGGCGGCGTCGAAGCTATCCCTCACATCAGATAAGGGGGACGCCCCCTGCGAGCTGGTGCCTATCTGTCCCCCTGAACCGCAAGCAGGGGGTGCAGCGCCCCAACCAGTTGCTGCTGCTGCCGCCGCTGCTGCATCTAAGGCAAACAGTTCCCCCCGACTGCCGCCGGTACCTAAGAACTCTCCGGCAAAGAAGCCTGTCGTCAAAGTCAACCCCGTGTCTGCACAGAAAGGTAAGATGTTTTGAAGACCACACTGAACGTCGTAATGAACTACCTAGGAGAACCCATTATCTCAGGGACAGGTCTGGGAATCAATAAAACTTAAAGAATCATGGAAATCTTCAACAAAATCAAAACTGTAGAAACTGGTGACGGTAGGAACAGCTGTACTTACTCCTCTGGGGCCAGTTGGCTTTTATCTGCAGCTCGAACCAGAGCTTGTGGGCTTACCAGTGCTGCTGCAGGGTGCAGTCAAGGTGGACTTCACTTGTATTGTCATCAATGTGAATTACAAAGCAAATTCCACAATATCAGAAACAGGCCGAGGTATTTGAAGAACGGAAAGCTTTAATGAAATTATGACAAAATTTTAAATTCTACGAAAAAATAAGGAAAACCAGAGAGCAGAAACTGTCGATGGATAAGTGATGAAAATTAAACTTAACCAGCACCAGCCGAAGTGGCTCACCGCTGTTGACCATGTGTTCTGTGCTCAGGGTGTGAGGGCCTGAATGAAGGACCCAGGCCCACAATTCATTTACAGAAGATAGTTGCGTCAGACTTGAGCTTCTTCGCTACGCCTTCGGATTTTCTGTACTGTGACGTCACAATTGCGTCACGCCACTGTTGCAGCGAGGAATCTTCGGTATTTCCACAGTCGCGTGACGTAATTTTTACGTCACAAGTCTGCAGATTTCAAGGGGTAGCGCATACACTCAGACCTGACATAACTACTATAGTAAGTGAACTGTGGACATGCTAGACTAGGCCACTCACAACACCAACGCTGTAGAAAAGAGCGCAGTGTCGATATGTGCCAGCGTAAGTCAACAGCAGCAGCACAGTTGACTACTACGCATTTCAAATCAAAATCACCTAGCCTTCGCGGAGCGAGATCGACAAAAAATCTCTGTTAAGCGACTTATTCGGAATAATAATAATAATAATTATGCAAGTAAACAATTCTCTGCACCATTAATTATGGACTCTTGATTCGATTGTCTACCCTGCGCAAAATGTACAAAATATGAGGGAGAAAATGGTAGCTAGGTTTGTAAGGCGTGCGCCCTCTATATTTTGTCAAGAAAATTTAGGGCCAAGGAATATTTAAGTAAGGTCCGTTTCTGGACACCTGTAAGGTTAATGCCCTTGTAATCAATAAATTTTTAGATACCTCTTTGGTTTATATTAAATTTATCAACTTTATTAAATTTTCAACCAAATCGCTTAATATACGCCCTTTTCAATGGGACTACTGCTCAGACCAACCTCGGCTTGACAACCTACATTGAAGGAGAATTAATGACGCCATAAAATCTTTCAGTTCGTTATTGGTAGCAAGATAAAAGGAACATAAGGAGACGTTGAGGTTCGCAGTGATGGAGGGGGCGCGGGTTATGCCGAGCACTGCAGCGCCGGCCAGTCGTCCTCTGGTCCAATCCTGCACGAACAGAAAACTTCCGTTACAATAATCCGTAATATTAAGAACACGGCGTCCTCGGCCAGGGGTAGCGAATGCAGCGAATGGTTATAGAACTTAAGATTCCCAGATATTGCTGTTCCCCTAAAAATATTACTCGTTTCAGCAACCCGAAGGATTTAAGTCCGAACTAATTTTAATTTAAATAGCGAAAGACAAAGTATATGGCAAACCCAAGTGAGTGCACCGATTTACTATACGGGTTTTCCGCACCGTTATAGTTTACCACTAAATCAGCAGCTAAATAGCAATGCAAATTCCGCACACGCACCGGTACGAAAGGTGACACCGCTTTATTGCTTCAAGAGACAGCAAATTATAAATTAAATTAAAGTAAATGGAATTATACCGCCTTATACGAGCAAGTAAAGTACTCTGGAATGAATCTAAAGCGATTGTTTTATGCGTAATACGTAAATATTTAAGTTAAGGTTGAACGTAACACATTACAATTGCACGGATCCAGCCCTACGGGATCTCCTTCCTAATGGAATGGCTGCTGCCAGAAACACTGCACTATTGTGGCACGCTAGACAGGTTCCTTACCTCGAGGTCAGAAGGACTGATGCGGGGTCCGTAGCGATGCGTCCCGTCAGCGGAGTTAATCACCGAGGTGTTGAACAGACGCACGACCAGGCCGGCACCAACCAGGCCCGAGGGGGTTAAGACAGTCAGGTAGTGGATCCAACGTTCGAGCAGGCACAGCGCCAGTGTGGAAACGCCGCGACTCGGCAAGAGAGAGAGCAAGGGTTAGCCCATCCAATGAGCAAATACGCTACTAAGGCAGAAGCGTCTGGCAGGTGCGGGGTCGGTAAGAAGTCTGCCGTCGATCGGCAAGAGGGACCGCAGGTAGACGAGTACCCGCGGTCACAGCTAAGGTATGGAACACTGCCGCATATGCCACAGGCGTACGACAGCGATCCGCGCAATTGGAACTGAAATTCCAGACGCTGCACTGCTTCACATAGTTTTTTGTACAATTGATGAGAGAAGAAAAAGAAGAAGTAAAGGGGGGAAGAATCTCAGCCCAAGATACGATCATGCATGCACGCAAAAGCACGATCAATAGCCTCTGATATGCGGAGTTTAAAGATATCAAACTGTGTAGTTGGAGCGGAAGAGAGAAGAAGACGGATTAAGGTGGCCTCTGAAGCTTTGGCCTTTAAGAGTGTGCGCCTCCTGGAGGAGGAGTTCTTAGCTGTGGAGGATGTGTCTCCCAATGTCAATACGATCTTTAAACGCTTTGACTGATTCCGCACTAACAACGCCGGAAGGGAGTCTATTCCAAATGCTGACTATGAAATACGGATGGAACTGCTGACTTGAGATCGTTCTTCGAGCTTTATGCTTGAGTTTTTGACAGTTGTTTCGCAAGCGATCATTAAGTTAGTGTTACTGCTCTGACTACGCAGCAGTAACCTGCACATTGTTATATACATATATTTTGTAATTCACCCCATATTTAAAGATACTTCTTGTAAGGGGACGGCGCAGGTCAAGAACAACAAATTGAAGTTTCTTAAGTTTATTCTTAAAACTAAGACTAAAAGAGTTATGAATGCAAAAATGTTATCGGCAATGACATGAATAAGAAATTGGCAAAAATGTGAGCGCGGCTGCTTGGGCGAGAACGCCAGGGCGTTACGAACGACGTCCCATGTACATACTCATCTTTGGTCCAGGGGGGGATGGAAGATGCACAGCTGGGCTGAAGTTGGTTGCAGCTGAAGTAGAAAGACTTGGCTAAACTGGTCCCATGGGCGAAGATTTAAATCCACCGTATTTCGGAGGATAAGATGTAGCCCCAGAGGGTTCCGAGACATAGATCTAGAAGTAGAACCAGGAACAGCGTTTCTGTGAAGCAGGGTTGCATGACCAGGCATGATGGTTCAACGGCAGGGTAGCAGAACCAGGCATGACGGTTCAAAGGCAGGGTAGCAGAACCAGGCATGACGGTTCAAAGGCAGGGTTGCAGAACCAGGCATGACGGTTCAAAGGCAGGGTTGCAGAACCAGGCATGACGGTTCAAAGGCAGGGTTGCAGAACCAGCGATGACGGTTCAAAGGCAGGGTAGCAGAACCAGCGATGACGGTTCAAAGGCAGGGTTGCAGAACCAGGGATGACGGTTCAAAGGCAGGGTTGCAGAACCAGGGATGACGGTTCAAAGGCAGGGTTGCAGAACCAGGCATGACGGTTCAAAGGCAGGGTTGCAGAACCAGGCATGACGGTTCAAAGGCAGGGTTGCAGAACCAGGGATGACGGTTCAAAGGCAGGGTTGCAGAACCAGGCATNTGCTGCCAGAAACACTGCACTATGGTAGCCTGTGGCACGCTAGACAGGTTCCTTACCTCGAGGTCAGAAGGACTGATGCGGGGTCCGTAGCGATGCGTCCCGTCAGCGGAGTTAATCCACGAGGTGTTGAACGGAGGCACGACCAGGCCGGCACCAACCAGGCCCGAGGGGGTTAGGACAGTCAGGTAGCGGATGCAACGTCCGAGCAGGCACAGCGCCAGTGTGGAAACGCCGCAACTCGGCAAGAGAGAGCAAGGGTTAGCCCATCCGATGAGCAAATACGCTACTAAGGCAGAAGCGCCTGGCAGGTGCGGGGTAGGTAAGAAGTCTGCCGTCGATCGGCAAGAGGGGCCGCAGGTAGACGAGTACCCGCGGTCACAGCTAAGGTATGGAACACTGCCGCATATGCCACAGGCGTACGACAGCGATTCGCGCAAGTGAAACTGAAATGCCAGACGCTGCACTGCTTCACAGTTTTTTGTACACAAAAGGGTTGAGTCGTCAGCCGTCGCAAGCGTAATTGGTTTACCACCTGGCACTCGATCCAGACTAACTACTTAATCGAATATACTCTATATGATTGTAATACGACTTATTTTTTTCTAGCTCGTGTTATTCACACACTCTTTTTGTCATATTATTGAACTACTACCCTTATTATTCTCTTATGCTTATTATTCTATTTTCTATTATCCTCTTTTTAACCTATATATATATATATATATTAATTATCATGCTGAAAGCGTAACGTCCAGACCAACGGACGAGCGGGTGACTGGTTAGATGGACGGACGTACAGTTAGATAGTACAACAGGCACAATAATACAACAGATATTTTGCACTGCAGAAGCTGCAGTGTACACAGACACGGAGGCCGAAGCCATCTACGCCAACGTCAACTACGCCGTCCACAGGCAGGGCCTGGAAGCGTTCCTTAACCGCAACATCGGCTCCAGCGGCATCATGACAGACTTTGTGGTGAGTTGACTGTTCTCTTGTGTAATCGCAGTCGTGATCCCTTAGCCCAGATCTATTAAAAATAATATTAGATCAGTCTTGAGCTATCCGGGAGTTTAATTCTAAGCTCTGGCCTCGCCAAATTAGATCTAGTTTGAAATATCGGAGGTTTCAAGAATAGTGGCCGGCAAAAAACTTCGTGGGAATCGACTAAAAGGTAACGTTCTTGTAACGGTAGCACCGATTCTAATGTCATTATGGAGAACACTGATCCTCGCCTTACGATGGTGAATCCAATCTTTGGAATTAAAGTTTCTCGGAGGTTAGCGCCATTCGGATGAGATTTACTGGATCCAAAGGAGCCAGTCGAGTCTTCCATATCAATTTATTTTATGTTGTGTAATGGTTGTTTCTATCCCTACTAGCTGTTCTCAGATGCAGGAATCCTACGTCAGAGAAACCCAGGTGTTCCTGGCCTACTACCCTAACCGAATCTGGGCCGTCCTAGAAGCTAAGCCCGTACATTAGCTGCTGAGGTGGCGAAAAATTCTGTAGAGGCTCCATTTTGTCTGTCTTGCTCAACAGAAAGAGGTAGCAGAGACTTAAGGGGACGGAACTACTATAGTTCGGCACTGATGGGCTCTACTTCATATTGCTAGTGTATTACTTAAATTCAATATTATCACTCCCAGTTACTCGGCATTACATAAGCATTGAGTATCTGAAAAAGAAATTTTAAATTTAAATAAGCGGAACAAGTTTTATAAACTTGCAGGGAACCCATGCGCCCACGACCAACTCTGTCCAAATTTGGGCTGTGGTCGTGGCATAATTTGGCAGAAATCTGCCCTAGTATGCCAACGCAACAGCTGCGAGTGGTTTCGAGCAGAAGAAATGCTCCGGAAGGGGACTTTTTCTTCGGGGCAGACACTTCTATGAAAGAGCTTCTGTCGGACGCTCTCGCATATACGCTGTAACACACGGAAACACGGTGAAAGCTATACATCCTCGCGGAAACTCCGAGGGCCTTCATAAAACTGCTCGCAACAAATATGGCCTATAACTATAGGCCATATTTGTTACGAGCAATTCTCGATAATTATAATTATCGAAAATTGCTCTCCACAGTTTGCATACAGCAACCTTCTAATGTGCTACTGACTCCATATTTGGTGCGGCTCTTCCAACTTCGGTAGCTCTATGTTCAGCTAGTTTTATGCAACACATAATTTTCATTTGATGGAATTCTCTTCAAGGAACCGGGGGGACTTTCTATAGGACAGAGACAACTACGGTCATGGAAGCTAATACCCTTATAGAGACAAAGGTCATGTAACCTACTGTGAGAAAGGTTTGTATGCACGTATATGTGTTTCATGCACAGTTTGGTGTATAATATATATGTGTATCATACGTAGTTTGATGTATCATTGCAGCTTAAACTGCCGTCATAAAAATTTAGTTTCATTAAATGAAAGTGAAAAACTCTGTAGTTTGGTTACACGCACGAAGCGAGCCGGGGTATATACGCTGCCATTAATTAGTTCGCTATTGAAATGTAAAGTTTCGTCTCTTGAGTAGCATAATGCTACCAGTTTTTTTTTTATTTGCTGAATCTACGGGCATCACCGGCTAGTCCGAACACCGGAAGAAATAAGGCCATCATTTGCTCGTCAATTGCATCATGAGACCCCTATTCATGTCATAAAATAAACTAGCTAATTTTGCTATCTCGATGATAATAATCACTCATTATCTCACATGTAATGGATACACCTAAGATTTCATTATACTTCAATTCTTCTACGGTATTGACGTATGTACAAGAGCATATTAACAATTCTTTAGTTATAATTAGAGCAGGTCTGTCCTGAGGTTATGTAGCTAATCATGCCATCCTCTTGCTCGCGCAGGCGATGCCCACGAGTTACCCCAAGCCAATGACCGCTGGGGAGAAGCAGCAGAACAAACACAAAAATCGGTTCAGGAACAACCTGCCGTGTGAGTACCGCACCCAGCCTCTTAACGGTTATTATAGCGAGTAGTGAAGATTGTATGGTATTCTCTACAGCACAGCCTCGCTAATAGCGTGGGCACTGTCGTAAGTATTGCGCAGTCACTCAACTTTGCGCTCCAGCCGTCATTTTGACTACTACTGATGGCGCTTGAATGTCACGCTAGAACTATGCGTCATTGGAACATTAAACTCATAGAACTAGGAGGTGTTCTCACAGCTTGACCATTGCTGCGTGTTATCCGATATTTGCCTCTGCCCCCAGACGACGACACGAGGGTGAGGCTCAGCGTCATCCGCGGGGACCCGAACTCGGACTACATCAATGCTAACTTCGTGCAGGTGAGGGGGGAGGGGGCATTTGCAGCACAGGGATGTTTAAGGGGGTTCTGATGGTGAATGTTAGGTGCATTTTGCAAAATTAGGTACATTGCGTTAAACGAAGTACGTTAAGATTAAATGAGGTACATTCTGTTAGACGAGGTACGTTGGGTTACATGAGGTAAGTTGGGTATGAAGACAGCGTTGGGCTAGACGCGGTACGTACGTTGGGTAAGAAGACAGCGTTGGGCTAGACGCGGTACGTACGTTGGGTAAGAAGACAGCGTTGGGCTAGACGCGGTACGTACGTTGGGTAAGCGATATACGTGGAATTAGATGACGTGTTCTACGATTAAGCGAGCTACTTGCTAAAACTACGATAGGTTGGCAAAGCAAAGAATCGGCTGTGGTCACCCTAAAAGTCACGATCACGACCATGGTTTTGATACGTCGGGTGAAGAGAGATCAGGCAGTTGGTGCGATGCCGACATTGGCTGCACAGCACACGCAGGTGGCTCGCTCATCCATAATCCGTAAGGGAGCTTCTGCGGCTGCCTGATGGTAGAAGCTGAATATTTTTTCTTTCTTCCTTTATATAATGAGAAAAGCCTAGGCGACCATAGCTACTAAGTTATAGTTATATGATTGTGATGTTTGTGCTATGGTGGAGTGTGAACTGCCTTATAACCCTGATGACACGAGGCCGTCTGTCATATTCTGCATGCTAATCAATAACGCGCAGGCATTGTTGCAGTAACGCTCTAAACAACAAATGTGAATCCTCTCTTATGTTAGTATTTAGTATTTTCTTATTTTAGCATTAGGCATGAAATCCTCGGGGTGCTGTGCCCAAACCTTGTTGGACGCAAAATCCATATGAGAAATAAATGCTATTTTATTTATTTATTTTTATTTGCTCGTGGCAGGGGGCGACGTCCAAGAGAAGCTACATCGCCGCACAGGGGCCAAAAGACGCCAACACTCGCACCATCGAAGACTTTTGGAGGATGATTGTGGAGCAGAATGTTTCTGTCATCATCATGGTGGCCAACTTCATGGAGAACAACGTGGTGAGTTGTCAACGGTAGATGTGAGGGTTCCACTGTACAGCTTGTAACTCTTCCAAGTGACGTCATTCGCTCTTTCAAAGGACATCAAACCAGAAGACTGATGGGATTATCGCCTCCGCCAACTGGGTTAAATTTTTGTCGAGTTTTTCTGTCTGCTTGACAGTCTGTCTGTCTCTTTTTCTATCACCAAAATAACGAAAGAAATTCATAAACGGATTTTTACGAAATTTACAGGGATTGTTAAGCGTGTTTGGAGTAATATATGATTAACTTTGGGTGAAGATGTTCAACCGTTTGTTTGTCTGCCTCTTTTTTCTCAGCACTATAACTCAAAAAGTTATAACCAGAATTTTATGAAATGTTAGATATATCGCGAAGAGTTGATGACCAAATTTTTGTGATGGTTTGTCCATTCGTGTGTTTGTTGATCTCTGTGTGTGGTTGATTACATTGATACGGATGCTATAAGTGCAACATTCTTGTTAGTGAATAAATTAGCCTTATATCTTATAGCGAAATTAAATGACGTCGTATAATCCAAAGTTACAGGTGAAGCCGCTATCATGACAACTGCTGTCAGATGTCTGCACCTTGGAACCGTATTGCTGTATCTTAGTCCTCCCGAATGATCTTTCGTCGTTGCACTGTATTGATAGTCTAATAAACTTTTTAACCCGCATTAAGTATCTGTGCTTGCATCAGTGTGGTAGTACCTTCACCACATAGAACATTATCTTTGTCAGCAAAAGAATTGATAATGTTAGGAGCAGATCTGCAAGAAAATTACAGAAACTGCTTTTTCTGTCACAAAGCGCAAATGACCGCATTTTGGTGCTGATAAAGGGAAAATCATAGTTTCGATATAAAATTGCAATTTTTCGTTAACATTGCTTCACTTGGCGGAGGTATGCGCTCTCAGAGTGCTCTAGTTAACGACTGTGAATGTGACAAGTTCGAAAGTGAGCTTCAAAATAAATCTCTTACAGTGACCAGGTCGCGCTCTCGTCGTTAGCGACTATTTGTGTGCGTGTTTGCGCACGGGAATCGTGTGCGTGTGGGCGGCGTTAACGTTGGTGCGCTGCACTGCTAGCTGGATCGCTGATTAAGTTAGCTTAGATATAGTTAGGTTAGATAGGGTTTGGTAAGGCTAGGTAATGTTAGTTAAGTTTAGGTTGGGTTAGGTAAGTTAGGTAAGGTTAGGTTAGGTAAGGTTATGCAAGGTTAGGTTGGGATAGGTTAAGTTAGAACGTTAGGTTAAGAGGTTAGGTTAAACTAGGTTAGGTTAGCCTAGGTAGTGTTTATTTTAGTGGTGACGCGCGCAGAAAAGCTTACTTGAAAGAAAAATCGTTGTGAACGACGCGAGTATGTTCAGGTCAGTGTATGAATATTTTGTACACTGTGATAGTGAGGCCTATAATGGCTCTTGTGTATTACACTCTCACGTAAAAAACTATATTTTGCTTGAAAAAATAGCACTTTGTAAGCAGGCGAGATTGGTGCTGTTAGCTATTTGCAGATTAAAAATTGGGAAACATATAACATATAAAGCATTTACCTCACTGTTGGAGCTAGGGACGTGAGGCAGCAGTAGACTAGATAAGAAAGCTGACAGTAGACTGGAAGTGCATTCCTCGAGAGCAACCGAGACTCATGCTCCAGCCCTCTATGAGCTATTGTAGTAACATAAAAAATAATAAAAGTTTAATCTCTAATATATGGCGCTGATTTTCTGGTTCCATTTCAGAACAAAGTGGGAAAATACTTTAGTTACGAAGGCCCGATACTCCTGGAGGACTTCGGTGCTGTGGTGACTCTGACCAGTACCCAGACCAACCAGTACTGCACCGTGTCCCAGCTGCAGGTACGTGTCGAGGGCACACCCAGTACCCTATAGTACGAGGTCGTAATTATAGAATCGTTGATTTACTGTAAGGCCTCGCATTGGTCCACCTTCGTGTATGGGTTCCACATTGGTTGACATGCTACATGTCCCTTCCTTTTCCTCTCATGAATAGCCATAGTTGTGTCTAGTGGGCTTAAACTTCTAAAATATATTTTAATAAAATTTAAACTAGATAAAATTCATTTATAGGTTTCACAGGTTTAATACACGCTGCTACACCTCACAAGATAAATTGTGATGATTACTGTAGGTAATCATCACTCTGTAGGTAGAATGCCACCTTTGCATAGCCAATGGGAATTTAAAAACTTTTTGGACCAAGAGGGAGAGTAATGAATATGTATTTTCAGCGGTATCTCCTGATGGTGGATAATCGCCTCAGAGTTTCCATTGGGTATTTTGGGTGTGTTCCATCAGCACACTTGGTAGCATGAGCCGTATAGCCGTAACTTGTCCGAAACTATGCAGTAGGTATGAGCGTTAGGTATCAAGCTTTACTGTTCATCGTAAACTGACTGCACTTGAGATGTTAAAAATCGATTCCTATGGAGCAGAATTGAGGTCACAGCTGTTTCTCCAGCTAAATGAAGGCTAAGCAAATTATAATTATACCAATTTAAGAGGTGAAAGCAAAAAAAAAAAAAAACACGTGAGCTACTCCTTACTTTCCTAAGCTGATTATGCTGATACAGATCAACATCCAGAAACATGGTCGACATATTTGCATACAGATCACGAAATTCTCGTATCAACAGCTCTGCTTGAACCGTTTCTGACTGGTGTTGTACAGGGTGTTTTCCTGAAGTAAGCCTGTTGAACCTCCAGAAACATAAGATCGTAATTTATGAAAATTTGTACCTGGTGGGCCGAAATCAATTTTCAGATTTGCAAGCAGTGCAAACTGTAGGAAGAAAAATTTGAATGAAAAGTGTCAGTAACTTTATGCTTGCTACAGCGTGTGGAGGATCCCCTGGGATGTGGAGTTATCAGCGTGTCTGAGTACCTGTCCTTCTACTGGCGGCCAAAGTTTGGGTTCATCCCATAGATCCAAAGATCATGGGTTTTACTGAAAATCCCATTGGCAGCCCTGGCAATGGCCTAAAACTTCGTTCTTAGGCTATATAGTGACATAGCCGCTGTCCGGTGAGGATGTGGAGGTGTCGCTGCAGGAGTTACCCTCTAGGACGTGGCTGAAAGAGCACGCAATGGTAGACAAGCAATTTAATATACTACTCTTTATACTACAGCCCGTCTAATGACGTGGGTCGCGGGCTAGGATAACCAAATGTTCATCGGTTCTATTATTTAGAGTGACTCATCCTTGCCACAGGTGGAGATGACTGTGGAGGACCGCCACATCGTACACACCGTGACCCACTACCACTACGTCAAGTGGCCGGACCATGGGGTTCCTGTGGAGGCCCTCACGCTAGGACAGATGTTACGTCATATTGCCACGTCGCACGACGACTGTACGTTCCGCATGATAACCTCTCCTGTACATAGCAGGCACTGGCGAAGAGATCACTGACTGGATTCAGCTTGAGAAAGCAATATGTCATAAACAACAAAGCGAACATTTTTTTCTAGCTTGCAAAGTAAATTGCTTGCATTCGATTCTTCCCAAATGTGATGAGTTCACTGGTATTTTATTCTTCACGGGAAGCATCATCAGCAGTTTTTGCGAACAGTATTCCTTTAAAGAATAATATACCTTCAAAGCAGACTTAATTTTATACGATTAAACTTTGATTGCACTCGACTCATCGTGTGCGGAGGTTGAGTTACATTTTACAACAGGAGATCTAGCCACGAGTGGTCTCCCAACACGTAACCGTTTACTGCTGGTTGGTCTGGTACTTTTCGTTGGTAGGAATCTTGGGATTTTTTTTCTAATTTAGGAATTTCTTATCAATGGCTCTTCAAATATGACCCGAGCATTTCGTTCGACATCCTCTCATTCTGCTCGGTGACGATATTTCGCAGTATTTAACTGCTAAAGCAATTGGAATCTACGGCACTCAGTATTTATCTTTTTTGGACGATTATTGAACATATATTCAGAGTTTTATCGCTTAAACATTCTAACAGCTATACGCTGATTGTCGCCTCTGGAAGAAAATTGAAACGCTCAAAAGTAGGCAGTTTGAACGTTTTTACATTTCGTTTTCCAGGCAACGATAAGTGTAAAGCTTGTCTAAACCTTGGGTCTTGGAACTTAACCTTTTCTTTCGTACAGTAGTACATGTACAACTTTTCTTTTCTATTAGTACAGGGGTGTAATTCATCACAGAAAGAGTTAAAGAAGAAACTCAGAAGATATTGTCAGTAACCCAATGGACAAAATTAACCGCTAATTATCTCCCCCAACAGTCAGGGCGGTGGTGCACTGCTCGGCGGGCATCGGCCGTACCGGTACCGTCATCTATGACCTCCTCTGCTACGATTACCTCCACACCGCCGGCAAGGTGAACTTCATGGAGGTGCTGGAGAGTCTGCGCAAGAGCCGAGGTCGGCTGGTGGAGAACCAGATGCAGTTCAAGCTTAGTCTGCAGGCGCTGGACGAAATGTTCTTTGGTGTAGAGTCTGCGACTGACGCTGCGGAGCTGCAGAGCCAACTGCCGGCTCTGAAGACTAAATGCGGGGCCTGGTTCCGTCGTCTGAACGACCTGCCGTCTGCCTTGACCTACACGACCTCCAGCCGACCCGAGACCCTGTCGCTCAACCGGTCCCGAGATATCTTGCCTGCCGACACCCAGCGAGTGTTTGCTCAGGTAATACCGGAGTCACACGAAACATTCGCAGGCACAACTTGTGGCGAGGTAGTGTAGCTCACACTGCAACCCGGAACATATATTTAAAATCGGTAGCGTAGATAGGGAAACCTATACGACTTGCGAGCTGAACGTCCTCGCATTAAGGTGCCCCGTGCTAATGTCGTGTGACCCTGCCATAACAACAGGCGTCATCTCCTCCGTCCCGCTGTTATTCAATTTCTATTCCACGAACGTGGCACATCTCCACAATATTTCAAGAGGAGCAATTTAAGGACGCTTATTTTGATGGGCAGGATACGCCCGAAACGTTCTTCACTGCAGCTGATTGTCAATCTCCTCAGATGGTTTTTGCTTCTGAAGATAATTCACGATTGAATCGAACCCTTGAAAATAAGATGAAATTTACAATTTTATGTGAACATGCTTCGTATTTCAGTGCTTATGATTCTCCATGCAACCCTTTCGTGTCCAAAAACTCTACTCTTCCTATGAGACTCTAGAAGCAGCTCTTAATAGGCACTCCTATTGTAGATCACTTGAGCTCCACTTCCAGTTTTACTCAGTCTTGAACTAAATACAAGCACTGACTTCAGACTGGTTGTAAATATATTGTCCAAATTTCCGGAGCGAGAAACAACGCGCTGGTATCAATTAAGAAAACTTTGATACGGGAACTAGTGTTCCCGTGGAGAAGGATAGGGTTAAAACTACGTATCCTTAAAAAACAACCAATTGGGTCAGAGAATCGTGCCGGGTCGAATGCTTAACATATCGGTCCAGAAAGCTTAACATATCGTTCCAGAAGGCTTAACATATCTTTCCAGAATGCTTAACATATCGTTCCAGAATGCTTAACATATCGTTCCAGAATGCTTAACATATCGTTCCAGAATGCTTAACATATCGTTCCAGAACACCTCAGGCCAGCAGCTGTACATCAACGCGGTGCG
>LQNS02001154.1:1024903-1039443 GCA_001587735.2 Parhyale hawaiensis
AAAGGCACAAACGGGGACATCCAAAGGCACGAACGGGGACATCCAAAGGCACAAACGGGGACATCCAAAGGCACAAACGGGTACATCCAAAGGCACGAACGGGGACATCAAAAGGCACAAACGGGAACATCTTGGCACAAACGGGGACATCTTGGCACATATGGCCAGTTAGAGAGCTAGAAATTATGTCCCGGTCGACACGAAATTATGTTTAAAGAAATATTTGTCCCACGAACGTCGAAAGTGTGAAGAAAAGTGGGACCAAGATAGTGCACTATGACGGAACGGGCCAAGGTGCTGGGGACTTAGTGAGCTGTTTTCGCAAACGCTCGTGCTTAGAGAAGTCGCTGGCATTTGAACAATGAAAATCAAGCGAGAATTGCCGGAAGTAGCCGTGGGGTAAATAATTTTGTACAGTATTTGCAGACAGTGCGTTTGCTAAATATTAGGATTTAAAGTAACGTTCTTATTGCCTTCGGAAATGTAATGCATGTGTAACGGAATTTTTATGATTTAAAAATGCACAATGCAAAGAAAGCAGTCAACTTCACAATGGCTTCTCCGAAAACTTATAGTATTCTTAAGGAGTGGATTGAGACTTGGCAGGTTGATGCATGTTAGGGGCAATGTCATGAGTTTCATAGAGATCTTTTGGCAGCTTGTTGGGATCTTTTAAATAATAGACCTTTCCCTTTTTCGGAAATACAGATTAAATGTTTTTTTTTCTCTCTCTTTCTCTGGGAAAAGGACACATGCTGCTTCTATTACCCCTAATGACGGGCCAAGAAGGCAACTGCAATTTCTGCCCCCCTACTCCGTGCTTGTTCCCAATAATAACTAGAGAAACGCTCCGAGACCTTGGACCTCTGCCACACAAGGATATGTAAATGAAAAATTCATATTACTGTTGCATCTAGATTTGGTATTTCATCGTTACCAAAACTTAATCATCTATTCCTCTAAAAACTCCTGACACATCCCGTTCATTTTATTTCTAGTATAACATATGAAGTGCAAAAAAGCAAGTAGAAAGACAAAGAGACAAGCGTACCAATAGACCATCTCAAAAACTTGAGTCGTACGTTTCACGGGAAATTCCGAACAGCTTCTTCATATTTCGAGTAGATTCGTCCATTTCTTTCAGCGCAATGTTGCTGACGAATAAAAAACAAACAGGCAAATGAACTAGCAAGCCATCACCAAAGTTGGTCGGTTGTTCTTCTTTGTATTTTTGATAGTTCATGCAACCTTGATGAAGATCCGTTCGTAATAGTTTTTCATCGTGGCCCCAGAAAAACAGACAGCAACTAATTAAAGTATTGAACAAATTATTACCGAAAGGGGATAATCTATTCTTAAAAATGTACAGAAAAATTCCTGCATATTTCATGAAGAACCTTTGGCGTGATAGCCAAAGCGCTACACAGACGGAAGACGGACAGACGCTGACGAAAACATAACCTCCATGGCTCAGGAAATTACTGCCCGCGGATAATTATCAGCGAAGATGGTTTGTTTTCAGGGTGTCTCTTCGTATCTGTCTTTCTAGACCACTTCTTGCTGCTGCCCTCGTTCCCATAAGTTATCGCTCAGTTCGCCGCGTGTCAGAATGCATCGCATGTCTCTTCATCTCTATCTTTCCACACCTCTTCTTGCTGTTGCCCTCGTTCCCATAAGATATCGCTCAGTTCGCCGCATGTCAGAATGCATCTTATATTGTGCGCTGTAGACGTGCTCGTTGCGTTAATTAAACTTTGTCAGCCATAGCCACGTCACTAAAGGGGGAGTTGGTGATTCACGAGTTGGGAGATCTCAAAGTGTTCTCCACATCAGTTCTAATTATTCGTAAGCGAGCCAGAAGTTTTCCGGCAAAATTACAGTAATAAAACCGGTTGTAGTTTCACATCTATTAATGAAACGCAACTCGAGCGTGTATAATTTAATCGGAGTTTTCCTTCAACTAAGAATACCTACAATACAGAGTTTTTATCCTGACATTGTGCGCATCATAGTAGTCTTGTCTGCACCCAAAGGTATTACTGCAATTGACCTCAACTAGAAATTGCAGCTTGTCACGATAGGGACGACCAACAGGCCACGCCAATGTCACTTTAGCGGTAAAGTCTCTGGATCTTCAGACATGAAACTAGAGCGACAAATATTTCGTTAGCTGCTGTCGATATTAACCGAAAGCTCTGGTATTTTCTTCGCAAGTGCAAGCTGTGAAGAAATAGATTTAACTAGAGAGCACTCTGAGAGCGCATACCTCCGCCAAACAAGGAAACTGGAACGAAAAATTTAAATTGGTTCTGAAGGCATGATTTTCTTCTCTTCAACAGCGAAATAAATTCATTTGTGCCTTTGGATAGTAATAATAGCTTATGTTATTTTCTTGACGATTTCTTCATAACTTTTCGAGTAATGCTGCTAACAAACATTATGACAAGCATAAGTCAAACACACAAACGATCATCACCAAAATTTAATCATTTATGTCATTACTAACAAGTCCTACAAATTTCGTAGAGATCCATCCATAACTTTCTGAGTTATTGGGCTAACAAGAATAAAATCAAACACAGCGACAAACGAACGAACTCACAGATCATGACAAAAATTTGGACTATTGTTCCTCTTATTATACCTAGCAACTCTAGTGTATTTGATGAAAATCTGCCAATAACATTTTGCGCTATGCTACGGAGAAAAAATAGGCAGACAAACAAACGGATGAACGGATTTTCACTAAAAGTTTTTCATCTGTTACCGTTAACATGCTTAATCATCCGTGGAAATTTCGTAAGGATCTGCTCATCACTTTTTGAGTAATCTTGGTGACAGACAAACAGACAGAAATACAAAGAAACAAATCGACTGATACACGACAAAACCAATGCCTCATAGGCGGAGGTAATTACAAAGCATGAAAACTTCACTTCCTTGTATGAACCATACTCACATTGGAACTAATCATATCATAATTCTGCTTGTTCATTCCTGCGTTAGTCCGTTATTCTGCTTGTTCATTCCTTAGTGAGTTGCTGCGTTAGTCCGACCGTTACGCTTTCACAATTAGATAGGAAAAATTTACGGTACTTTCGATGCCCTCACAGTAGAGATGAACCGTAGCTAAGCTTTCATTATTCAACTGTTGTTGCTCTCAGGTCTTTGTTAGAGTTGATGTCAGACGTTGAACTTGTTTTAAATTTCTTAACACAATGCTTGATATGCATGATACGGTCTAGAGTATCAAAGAAGAACCGTGTTGCCATTCTGGTGAATTTCCGCACGCCCAAGCTCCTTGTAGCTCTCTTCTAGGTCTTCAAACTTCGTCGTACACAATCATCGCTGTTATAAACGGCCCGAGCTATATTTATAGTAGTTGCCAGTATCCTGTCTACGAAGTTATAAATAAACGAAACCGTGGGAACAAAGTCACAAATTTTCCCGTACAAATACTAATGAAATGCCTGACTATTTTAAATTTTTAGTTATTAACTGCCCACTTACAAGAAATTGGGGAAATGAGACAGAAAATATCAATGAAAAATAGTAGAAAATTGGCAAGTAAGGGAGAACCCGTAGAGTTTAACAAAGCCAAATACTGAGAAATTGGTTAGGTGTGTGAGTTAGTATTTACTGCGTATTTAACGCATACATAAACAATTAAAAAGTACCTAATTCTGAGCGCGAATACCTCCGCCAAGCATTGTAACGATAATGAAAAATTTAAGTTGGTCCTGAAACCATTATATATGCCTTTTTTATCATTACCAAAATCTGGTCATTTGTGCCTCCTAGCGTTAATGATACTTCCTGTAATTTTCTTGAAAATCCGTTGATTACTTTTGAGTTAAGTTCTACCAATTACTAAAACATAAAATCAAACACAGATACTAACAAACAGATCATCACCAAACTTTAACCCTTTTTACCAAACATTTTTAGCAAATCCTGTTAATTTAATGGAGATCCGTACACAACTGTTCAAGTTATTTTCTGATAGAGGTAAAAACAAGCATCGAGACAAACAAACAAACTGACTGACAGATCATGAAAATTCGACCAGTTGCTCTTCGTAATGTTCCCAAAAAGTTAATGCAAGTTTTAGGAAGATTTGTTTGCAAATACTGGAGTCATGTTACCAAGAAAACGTATACAGATGGGCGGATCTTCACCGGAAGTTATTCATCTCTTCTCTTGACTTGCCAAACCTGTACTATAAATTATATAAGGATAGTCCAAACTTTTTTTTAGTTATCTTGATGACAGATACACAATCTCCCACCAAAAACATAACCTCCTTGGCGAAGGAAACAAGTGACTTCCGAAGAATTTCAGTCGCTCTCGTGTTCAAATAAGTGAAGAAAGTTATAAAGAGAGAAGAGAAAATTCTTGAGACATTAAGAGTAGGGGCAGGTTTGAGAAATGCAATCCTGAAACTTGAGCTGCTACGATTGAAAAGAATGTGAACAGAAGGTACGTACGTTAAGTGCTTTAGGTTACTAAATGAAACCTTCAGCGAAGCCTTTGCGCAAAGGGCGATACAAGCAGAAAGTGGATCTGTCAATCGTTTTCTGGAACTGTTTTAATTACGCGGAAGTGGGCCTTTTGGTGGAAATAACTGTGAAACTGAATCAGGAAGGCTACATTGCTTTTTTAAATGACCAAATCATGTCATTTGCACAGTATCTGCATGAGGATCTAACTGCAACTTCATCAATCTTCCAAGTTCCAGGACGATAACTGCCGTGTAGATCAGGTTAGACAGGCCAGGTATTGGCCTGAGAACCAGTCTGGCAATGCAAGGTTCGTAGGATGGTCGGCCAAGTTCCCAGACATGAACCCCGTCGAGAATTCATGGGACCATCGTGGACAAGTTAGGCGCCGAGAAGACCCTCCGCGTACATTGGCTGAATTAAGGAATCGACTGATGTGCGAGGGGTTCAAAATAGATCAGGTGTGCATTAGAAATCTTGTAGCCTCAATGCTTTCCAGAATTGCTGCTATCAGATGTGCTCGTGGAGGTCCTACACCTTGCTAGTAACAGGTGACTAAGTTTTTGTCCCGAAGAGAAGAGGTGAGTTACGTTAGATATGGTGAGTTGCATTAGCTGTGGTGGGTTATGTTAGATGAGATGCTCAACAAGTACGGTAGAGTAGATGGGATAGTTAGGTTAGAGGATGTGCTATAGGTTACATGACAGCCGTCGTACCGTAGGTCGTACGACCTGTTCTAAGACTCATAGGGAGCATTGGATGTTTGACTAGCGTTAGCTTAGACCAGGGGTCACCAAACTTTTTTCAAGGAGAGCCGGATAACTAAAAGAATCACTAGCCGGGGCCGGATAAGCATTCGGCCTAATATTTGTGAACCAGAACGAAAGGTCTGGAGAAGAAACATGAAAACCCTGGTCTAGAAACTTAGATGAATGGCTGGCAATGCACAAAAAATCACAGGAAACATCATAGTTATTACCGAAAAATATCTCAAGAAGACGATGTCGACAAAAATAACAGTTACATACCAACTAGTGTTCACATACCTTTCTGTATCAAATTAAATCAGCAGCAAGAAAAGTTAGTGAGATTTGTGACTCTAACTTTTGGTTTTCAACACATCACAAATGCATACTTTTTAACCCTAACGGGCAACGAATCACATTGTTTTAGTAAAGCTGAAAAAGTAGATAAAATACTTTAAAACTGCTGCATTCCATCAAGATAATTGCTGCCAGGTGTTAATCACTCAATCTTATTCGGTCTGATGACATTTCACACTTCAATCTTGAAAATGCTTGTTCACGCCGATGCCGTACTATCAGTAATTTTTTATGATTTTCGAAACTCACCATTTGAGTTTCCCCTATGGGAGCTGTCTCCAAAAAGTGCTTCTTCAAGTGGCGAATAATCTTTTTTGGAGCATCAAGGTTGACGTGTTCAACAGTTGCAGCATATAATTCATTGAAACAGAGGAAATGAGACAAGATTTTTCTTTCCATAAGTTATTTCTTACGATTTTTTTCTAAAACGATTCGGTAAAAATTACAATAGAAGTTCTCCTTTTTCTGAAGTGTCCAGCTCAGTTCAGTCGTGTGTGAGGCGATGTCAATCAAAACTGACAATTTTGACTGGCTGGTTGGATTTGATAGGTTTAGATCTACTTCAACTTTTTCTGTAAGTAAAATATTTATTTCGTATCAGAGCGTTTAACAATGAAACAACATTGCCGTGGCTGAGTCGCCTCATCACTGAGAACAATTTTGATGTTTCACAAAGAAGCATCAGGATGCACGTAGGTGTTTCATAAAGAAGCATCAGGATGGACGTAGGTGTTTCACAAAGAAGCATCAGGATGCACGTAGGTGTTTCATAGCGTGGTTTGGTGTATCATCGCCACAGATGGAAAAAACATACTTCATCCAGAAATAAGCATAAAATTTTTACTAAAAGAAAGTGAATAAAAGCTTTGAGTTTTGTAACACGTACGAAGCGAGAAGCAGATCACAATTCTAATTTAAAGTTTCGTCTCTTCAGGTGCATAAATTTTCCTTGTTTTTTTTAATGCATATTGATGCATCGTCGGCTTCGTCACAAACCCTAAAACACATTAATGCGTCATCAACATGCCAAGTGCATCAAAAGACCCTATATATGCATCGTCATGATGCACTTTAGCTAATATTACTATTATTGTAATAATAATCATTCAATATCTCGCATATACAGAGGGTAAACATAACGTAGATTTCATTATGCCCTATTATTCTAAAATTTTGACGATATGTCACTGGTAGTTTGGAAAACAGGACATGGAGTCCGTGCTGCGTAGAAGTGAAAAATCTCTCCCTGGCTAACTTCGATTCTCACAGTACTGGCTTCTCCTCTAGTGCAATATTTGAATTTTTAAATTTTACAATTAAGGCAAACGGATTACCTCGTTAGGCGTAATTAGTGTATTCAAGATAACACAGGATAATTATTATAATTACGGCGGACTTAGTTAAAGTGCATCATCATGATGCACTGAGCAGATATATGATGCACCAGCGCCTTTCAGTTTCGAGACAAAAATGCATGTAATTTTGATGCATCTAAAGGCATCCAAATTTTCTCAGTGCACTGCTGTGCGATGAAGCGCGTGAGAGAACTCAGAAACAATTTATTGAAGAAAAGCCTTGGACTGACGGGGATTGAGTGCACGTCCGCAGGTAACGTTAACAGCACAAAGGACTGGCTTTAGTAAACATATATTTATTAATGACAATAGTTGATTTGAAGCATATAGTGCAAAGATTTTCCAGAAAAAACGAAGAGCTCTTCCCTTCTTCACATTATATGTAAGTTGTATCACAGCGTCAGGGTTCCATATACGCCTAATGAAGCAAATTCGACTGCTGTCGACAGACCATATAAATTACGTTGCGGGCCGCATCCGGCCCGCGGGCCGTAGTTTGGTGACCCCTGGCTTAGACGATGCATGTAAGGGAAGACGGACGTCGTTGACTTAAAGAGTTCACCAGGGTTTAAGCGATTGGCGTTAACTTAGACAGTATGAGTTCCGTTAGAAGAGCTGCATTGGGGTAAAATTTATTGAAGTTGTAGCAGCGTATACGTCTGGTACATTTCTACAAGTAAATACACTCATCAACCGTGGAATTTCCACGAGTCCCGCTAGTATTATATAATATAATAGCTATGATATATCACGTTAGAAAGAATAATAGTTTTTTCGAGTTCAGCGAGCCAATCATAGCACCACGTGCGTGTTAATCCGTAGCACTAGAACAGGTCATATCGGGTACCGTGTGAATCACCACGTTTATACGACCTATATCTCTCGACACGACAGCAAAACACTTCGTTGACTACAGAGTTTCATTCTTTCTCCGTTTACTCCTTACAAAAAATTAAAGTGTGGAAGATTAAAACTATTTTCGTTTTTCATTCATGGTCGATTCTGGGAGGAGCCTGTCCATCTGCAGTGTTATTTAATAGAGTGCGTCAGTGTCACCGCAGGGCCGCCGCAGAGCAGATCGGAACACACTGCCCCGTCCGACCTACTAAGGGTATGTATGTTCGGTTGGGTGCCGAAATTGAGCCTTCCAGGCTTAGCTTGCCCGAAACTCTACTCATAAGCTTCAGTTTTGCCTCTTTGAATAATTGTTGCAAGTGTCAGAAACAACACAATTACTCTGAAACTGCTGAAAACTCCAATTACAGAGCAAGATTGATTTTCTGGACGTCCAAGGGTAGACCGATTAAGAGTCAGTTCCTGAAATTATATTCAATCTGTCGAACCCACGACACTGGCCAGAAGCTATGATTAGGTCAACTATGAAAGGCTGAATTTTTCACTAAACAGCAGAGTGTAAAGTTGTAGGGAACTTATCTCGGATTTCAAAAGTTTCCCTATTCCTCCTGTACATTGCGTTGAAGAAGCTTATCTTAGGGCGAGCTCATCCGGCCCTCATCGTAACGCGTTCAATCACGGCAGTGAACACTAGCTATGCGTCAAATGTTTCTGTCTCTGTCCACACGTACAAGTGTCCTTCATTCAAATGATTGACGCCGCGCGTTCAGTAATGATGTAATTTCTTAACATTTTCGCTTTTATTTGGAGTCGGTTTGAAGTCACATTTGTAGCCTATAATTTATAGCCTGATTTTGATAGGAAAAGCCTGTTTACCTTATATTGTCTGAGTTGACACAGTTCTAAGCCTGCCCAAAAATGTTTTACAATGTTAGAAATCAAGTTAGCTGGTATTGTTTAGTGTCGTTAGAGAAGTGTAGAATATCTGTTAGAGCTCATACTAAATTAGAACTCAAACTGATCCGCACGTTGTACCATTGCAAAGAACACAGTATCGCATGGGCTAAAATTCAAACAGTGTACGTCTGATCATCAAGTTTGTCCGCATTAAGCCACCCCCCCCCCCATTATGACCACCATGTGTACCCGCATTAAGGCTCCTTATGACCACCATGAGTACTCGCATTAAGCCCCCGCTTATAACCATCATGGTACCCACATTAAGGTCCCCTTATGAAACCATATGTAACCACATGAAGACCCTCTTATGACCACAATGTGTGCCGCATTAAGCCTCTCTTATGACCACAATATGTGCCGCATTAAGCCTCTCTTATGACCACAATGTGTGCCGCATTAAGCCTCTCTTATGACCACAATGTGTGCCGCATTAAGCCTCTCTTATGACCACAATGTGTGCCGCATTAAGCCCCTCTTATGACCACAATGTGTGCCGCATTAAGCCTCTCTTATGACCGCAATGTGTGCCGCATTAAGCCCCTCTTATGACCACAATGTGTGCCGCATTAAGCCTCTCTTATGACCACAATGTGTGCCGCTTTGAGCCCTTCATATGACCACAATGTGTGCCGCATTAAGCCCCTCTTATGACCATAATGTGTGCCGCATTAAGTCCCTCTTATGACCACATAGTGTGCCGCATTAAGCCCTTCATATGACCACAATGTGTGCCGCATTAAAATGACCACAATGTGTGCCGCATTAAGCCTCTCTTATGACCACAATGTGTGCCGCATTAAGAAGCCCCTCTCATGACCACAATGTGTGACGCATTAAGCCCCTCTTTTGACCTTAATGTGTGCCGCATTAAGCTCCTCTTATGGCCACAATGTGTGCCTCATTAAGCCTCTCTTATGACCACAATGTGTGCCGCATTAAGCCCCTCTTATGCGCACAATGTGTGCCGCATTAAGCCCCTCTTATGACCACAATGTGTGCCGCATTAAGCCCCTCTTATGACCGCAAGGTGTGCCGCATTAAGCCCCTCGTATTACCACAATGTGTGCCGCATTAAGCCTCTGCTTTGCTCAAGAAAATTAGCAATCATTGAATGAAAAAACCTCCTGGAACATGGATCTCTTCTTTGCCAGTAAATTTTACTAGAAGAGTTTTAAAATAAACGAAAAAATCACATAAAGCTGTAGTTCACGTTATGAATTTTAGAAAAATCTCTGAGGTGATCCCAGTAGATGGAAATTAGACATTCCAATGAAGTTTGCAAGTTATACCTCACATGACCATATCAAAACCTCTTTGATTGAATACCCATTCACGTAGCTGGTAGAATAAACTACTGGTGCAAGGTGGCTAAGGTGTGTGACGCCGTACTCCCACGACCTCATCATTAAATTCCTCCCAGCCATGTCTCAATAGTTACGAAAGATTTCGAGGGTCACCTTGGAAAACAATTTTTTATTGAAACTAACATAAAATTTTCTTGACATAGGTTTGATAGGTTTATTATTATTACACACAAACAAAACTACATGAACAAGTATCTCCAACTCATTCCTGTGTGCTTCTTTTCCGGTTTTTTGGTTATGGCTATCGTCTTTCTTTACTTTCTTCAGTGACCCCTGCAGCGGTGTTTTTTCGGTAAATTGGCCAGCGCTCTTTTTTGCGAGACTTTAGAGACCACCTGCCCTGGGCTTTTCGGTAAATTGGCCAGCGCTGTTTTTTGAGAGACTTTAGAGATCACCTGCCCTGGGCTTTTCGGTAAATTGGCCAGCGCTGTTTTTTGAGAGACTTTAGAGACCACCTGCCCTGGGCTTTTCGGTAAATTGGCCAGCGCTGTTTTTTGAGAGACTTTAGAGACCACCTGCCCTGGGCTTTTCGGTAAATTGGCCAGCGCTGTTTTTTGGGAGACTTTAGAGACCACCTGCCCTGGGCTTTTCGGTAAATTGGCCAGCGCTCTTTTTTGAGAGACTTTAGAGACCACCTGCCCTGGGCTTTTCGGTAAATTGGCCAGCGCTCTTTTTTGAGAGACTTTAGAGACCATCTGCCCTGGGCTTTTCGGAAAATTGGCCAGCGCTGTTTTTTGAGAGACTTTAGAGACCACCTGCCCTGGGCTTTTCGGTAAATTGGCCAGCGCTCATTTTTGAGAGACTTTAGAGACCATCTGCCCTGGGCTTTTCGGTAAATTGGCCAGCGCTCTTTTTTGAGAGACTTTAGAGACCACCAGTCCTGAGCTTTTCGGTAAATTGGCCAGCGCTCTTTTTTCAGAGACTTTAGAGACCACCTGTTCTGAGCTTTTCGGTAAATTGGCCAGCGTTCTTTTTTGAGAGACTTTAGAGACCATCTGCCCTGGGCTTTTCGGTAAATTGGCCAGCGCTCTTTTTTCAGAGACTTTAGAGACCACCTGCCCTGAGCTTTTCGGTAAATTGGCAAGCGCTCTTTTTGGAGAGACATTAGAGACCATCTGCCCTGGGCTTTTCGGTAAATTGGCCAGCGCTGTTTTTTGAGAGACTTTAGAGACCACCTGCCCTGGGCTTTTCGGTAAATATGCCACCACTATTTTTTACAGACGTTAGGAACTACCGGCTCAGGCCTTCTCTCATAGACTCAACATCATTATCCCATCTAACCAATAATTATAATCATTTATTGGGTCGCATCCAAAGACATCAAACGTGGTTTACTTTTGCCTTATTTGTAGAATTTCATAGATCTGTTAGTTTAAGAAGCAAGAGAAATTTTGAGGGCAAAAAGCAAATTTTGAGCATCTCTTACCCTATTTCCCCAGTTTCTCGATGAAATCTATACAAGAAAGAAGAGAAGATGCAATGGCGAAGCTGTGAGACTCAATCTGAGAGTCTCGCGCATGTTGTAAATACAGAGACATCTAGGGCTACCAAGAAATGCTGCAGGTCCGGTCCCGCAATAAATCAATAAATGGCTGCAAAAAGACCACCCTAAGTTCATTGCATGATCCACGGGCGCGGTCGACAGCCAGACTCACAACAAAGGAATGTTGAATTAACTTCTTTCAAAATCTATATCAACCCAATCCCCCTGCGTGTTCTCCCACAAGTGGGCTGTAGTAGCACGCAATGTACGCTGTTCATTGGGTAGGTATGCAGTTAAGTAAGCTGAGGGCTACCTAAAGTTACGTAAGTTACCTAACTTGTGCTTAGCTATTTCGAATAAAAAAAAAGAGAGAACCACAATTAAAAATTTCATTTTCTTAAAAAGCAAACGTTTCGGAATTATACACGTTCCATCTTCAGTGCTGTAAATTGAATCAAAATATTTTTTTAGAAATGCAGATATGAACACATCAATATAATCCCACTAACAAATTGACACACAATTAAGAATTGTTAAAAGGGGATAAAAAAAGTTGAAGGATTAAAAAGAAAACTAATGGACCTATGATTATTATACTATTCACTGAAATTAATTATGAGAAGCTATGGGCAAAGGCACTGCTGCTTGATAATTGTTTAGTGACGGTCTTTCTGTGAAAATAAATAAACTTTCTAAAATTCGGAGATCGGATTTTGAAGTTCCTCTACTTAAAATGGAAAAATTTGACATTTTAAAACGGTGATTATCTAATGTACAATGATTTCTAATAGCTGAATGTGCAGGAGCAGTACTAAGTCGGCCCGTACGATGGGAGATGCCTGCGTGTTGGCTGCGCAGAGTTACATAAAGAAATTACTGCACTTATTCAGAAATTTTTTCCATCTATAGATTGAAGAATTTTTCATCGAAATAACTTTAAAATAGGTTCATTCTTCCCAAGAAAGGAACGATTGGAAGATGACCTGCTGAGTGGCTCGTTTATTTCTATAAGTGTGACCGCTGCCAGCGGTCTTATGTTGGGAGCAGCGCTCTCCAACAGTTTGTACGGCGCAGCCAACACGCAGGCATCTCCCATCGTACGGGNTTCGGTAAATTGGCCAGCGCTCTTTCTTGCGAGACTTTAGAGACCACCTGCCTTGGGCTTCTCGGTAAATTGGCCAGCGCTCTTTCTTGCGAGACTTTAGAGACCACCTGCCTTGGGCTTCTCGGTAAATTGGCCACCACTATTTTTTACAGATGTTAGGAACTACCGGCTCTGGCCTTCTCTCATAGACTCAACATCATTATTCCATCTAACCAATAATTACCTCCGCCAAGGAGGTTATGTTTTCGTCGTGTTTGTCTGTCTGTCTGTCTGTTTGTCTGTTTGTCTGTCACCAAGATAACTCAAAAATTTATGAACCAATTTGGATGAAATTTGCAAGGATTGTTAGGTATATTAGGAGGAACAGTTGAAAAACTTTTGGTGAAGATATGTCCATCCATTTAAGAGCTGCGATATTGAGTTTTTCAATACCTACCTAAAACTACTTTAATTGTACTCAACAATCCAAATATTGTTTCTCATTTACTGATTTAAAACCATTACTAAGCGAACAAGCAAGCAAGCAAACTTTGTCACTGTTTTTAATTTTATGCTTGTTAGCACAATAACTCAAAAAATAATGAAGGGATCTTTATGAAATTGTTGTTGTTAGTATTGCTAAAAGACATGAATGATCAAATTTTGGTGCAGATCGGTTTGTTCGTTTGTATGTTTGACTCATGTTTGTCATAACGTTTGTTAATAGTATAACTCAAAAAGTTATAAACGGATCTTCAAGAAAATTAAACAAGCTGTTAATAATATAAAAAGGCACAAATGATTACATTTTGGAGTTTATACGACGAAAATTATGGTTTCAGAGCCAATTTGAATTTTTTGCTACCGTTGCTTCACTAGGCGGAGGTATGCGCTCTCAGAGTGCTCTAGTTATAATCATTTATTGGGTCGCATCCAAAGACATCAAACGTGGTTTACTTTTGCCTTAATTGTAGAATTTCGTAGATCTGTTAGTTTAAGAAGCAAGAGAAATTTTGAGGGCAAAAAGCAAATTTTGAGCATCTCTTACCCTATTTCAACAGTTTCTCGATGAAATCTATACAAGGAAGAAGAGAAGATGCTATGACTAAGCTGTGAGACTCAATCTGAGAGTCTCGCGCGTGTTGTACATACAGAGCCATCTAGAGCTTGGGCTACCAAGAAATGCTGCAGCGCCAGTCCCGCAATAAATCAATAAATGGCTGCAAAAAGACCACCCTAAGTTCATAGCATGATCCACGGGTGCGGTCGACAACCAGACTCACAACAAAGGAATGTTGAATTAACTTGTTTCGAAATCTATGTCAACCCAATCCCTCTGCGTGTTCTCCCACAAGTGGGCTGTAGTAGCACGCAATGTACGCTGTTCATTGTGTAGGTATGCAGTTAAGTCAGCTGAGGGTTACCTTAAGTTACGTAAGTTACCTGACTCGTGCTTAGCTATTTCGAATAATAAAAAAGGGAGAACCACGGTTAAAAGTTTCATTTTCTTAAAAAGCAAACGTTTCGGAATCATACAAATTCCATCTTCAGTGCTGTAAAGTAAATCAAAATAATTTTTTAGAAATGCAGATATGAACACATCAATATAATCCTACTAACAAATTGACACACAATTAGGAATTGTTAAAAGGGGATAAAAAAAGTTGAAGGATTAAAAAGAAAACTAATGGACCTATGATTATTATACTATTCACTGAAATTAATTATGAGAAGCTATGGGCAAAGGCACTGCTGCTTGATCATTGTTTAGTGACGGTCTTTCTGTGAAAATAAATAAACTTTCTAAAATTCGGAGATCGGATTTTGAAGTTCCTCT
>LQNS02001154.1:1042642-1069271 GCA_001587735.2 Parhyale hawaiensis
CTAACAATCCCTGTAAATTTCATCCAAATCGGTTCATAACTTTTTGAGTTATCCTGGTGACAGACAAACAAACAAACAGACAGACAGACAAACACGACGAAAACATAACCTCCTTGGCGGAGGTAAATATAACGTGAATAAGATGACAGTAAAGAGTTCAGTTGAGCAAACAGGATCATGTGAGCTGGTGATTATTCATGAAAGAAAAATAGAGGCTAAAATCAAATTGAGGGCGAGATGTTAATTTCACAAAATAAATTTCTCAAGATTGTATAGAAAGCATGATAAATATGAACAAAGATGTTACTATTATAACTGGAGATGAACTTTGAAAGCTCAAACCTCCGCCTAAATGCGTACAGGGCTAACAGAAAAATAGACCGGCAGACAGACGAACTCAGGAACGAAATGACGGATCCTCGTCCAACTTTATTATATTTCCTGTAATTTTTGTGACGATCCAGCCATATTTTTTTGCACTCGAGCACTCTGAGAGCCCATACCTCCACCAAGCAAGGCAAAGGTAATGAAAAATTCAAATTTATTTTGAAACTATGATTTCCTTCGTATCAATACTAAAATCTAGTCATTCGTTCCTGTAGACGTTAATAACAGCCTCTGTAATTTTGCCGAAAATCCGTTATGCTGCTGACAAACATTCTGTCAGACATTAGTCAAACACAGACAAACCAACCGATCATCCGCAGATTTTATAATTTATGTATGTTTAAGCATTTATGTACATCAACATTACTAACAATTCCTGTAAATTTCATTCATTTCATTCATTTCAATTTCATTTCAATATCCGTTCATAACTTTTGCTACTGAAAGATAAACAGACAGATAAACGAAGCAACGAAGTCATCAGGGCTTGGTTCGTGTTACGGATATAGACCAACTATCACCAGATAAGTACAGTAAGCACGGCTGCAGTCTATCACTGGTCACCAAAAACTATGGAATGTTAAACGATCCGCACTCCTCTGCCGTCCCCATTTCTGGGCAAAATAAGTGCCAATATGGTAGCTTGGACTCCCCATCTGCTGACTCAGCACTTCAAGTGCTACAAAGCTGGCTCATCTGGTTTGGTACCCGATCCCACAACCCCAGTGCCGACAGTGCAGCAGCTGCTACATTGGGTATGAATGACAATTTCATTAAACCAAAATACGTAAAGTAAAAGTAGAATGTGGACGTTGAAATGAGCGGCCATTGATGGTTGTTTTTAGTTGCTGGTGAACTTTAAATGTTGTACGGAAATCTACAATGTTCTTCCCTAAGAATGCGGACCAAAGGTCCGAGAATTTGCGAGTATTTAACGATCTAAGACAAATTGCCCATTATTTGATTGTTTGATTGCTTATTACACATTCCCCTTTCCCCTGATGTTGGCCAAAATTTCAATTGATGAAACTTCACTAAATTTTTTATACTCAATCTAATGACCATAAACAAAAAATTGACGATTCTTGGTGATGCCACTAATACAGGTTATAGAAGATGCATGCATGACCACTGGCCAATGGTAAGTAACTTTAGGTCACTCTGGCGCACTAAAATGTAATACTCGTTGCGCGCCGTTGACTTTTTGCTACGAACTTACTCTTCTGGTAGGAAACCACGTTTCGTACTTCAATATGAACAATTTGACTTCTGTTTGAGGTCCCACTGGTGATTGCAACAGCCGTATGGCCAGGGTGGCACTTTGAAGTACATATAGTGTTTTCTATGATACATAGTGTGCCCGCGCTGTCATGAAGTGACAACGAATAATTTGTGTTGATCCTTCTTTATTAACCATGCTCTCCTTCATACAATTGCCAACATTAAAGATCATCCAGATGGGGGTTCACGGCATTCTAATTACCCTAATTACTGAGCATCCAGATTCCTGTTTTCTGACATGAAAATAATTCATTACTTCTGCAGTCAATTCAGCCACACTGAAAAGAATTTATTCAATTTGGTATCGTAGATACCCTAGTGTGTCACATTTGTCCAATAGTCATTTGGTTATTGAAAGATGTTTCGTCGACAATTGCATCATAGTTGGAAGGAGAGCTGAAGCAACGAAATCATCTGTGGGAAGAAACTACGAATCAAGATGCATGAGAGTTAAAACGGAAGTTTTAGATATCTTCAGTTCTGAGATTTCAACTTCGGCAATGCAAGAAGTGCATTTAAACTTAAGGCCGCCCGATAGTTTGCCATAGCTTCGATGCATGGGGAAGGTAATACTCGCACGAATCAGACTAAGCTTGCGATAACTTCATTTTTTACTTTCAACTGCCCTATTTAAGATACGTTTGCCATTTTCTGCAACCCGGCCTATTTCTACCTATCAGTTTTCAATGGAGCTTGAAAGGACGACCAGAGCCTCCAACCTGGCCTATTTCCGCATATCTGCCTATCTGTTTTGTTAAAGCGTGACAGCAAATGGATAAACCGAAAAACAAACAGATGAATACAGATCGGTCTTTATTATATTGTTGATAACGTTATGCTGCTATTTGAGTTGCATATTATTATATAACTAGTGACCCGTGCGTGAAAAATCACGCAATCGATACGATTGCTTAATATAGGTCGATGTGGAACCTTATCTTCTCGGAGTTATACTTTATTTTCTTCATTGATCCTTTTTCGGGCTTTTATCTTTAGGTCTTCTCTTTGCTAACTTGCCGCTTCCTCCTTTTACAGCTCACGCTTATCAGCAGCCCTTGTTTCCTTCTATAAACTTTCTGCATCGAGGTAATCTTGAGACTGTGTCACATCACATAGATGCGTCTTCTCTCTCCATTGGTAGCTCGTATTTGTTCCTGAGACTGTAGTTGTCTCGTTCTTTTTTTACGTCCCCTATCCAGTCTCCTTCTTCATTCACGTGCGTCATCCACAGTGAAAGGCAGACGTAAAACCTTGATTAAAACACTGCAATAAACTTGAATGCATCTCCAGTCAGCTGGTATGCAATATGAGTGTACCGTTTCCAGGAAACTGCCTTTCAAACTGAAATATTTGCCTTATTGAAGTGCTAGAATTTTGGCCTATGAAGCGAAACCTGCTTCGTCAAAGAAACACAGCAAGCTCGAATAAATAATTGTGTGTATTGCCCCGTGAAAAATCATCACTTTGCGAGCGCTTCAGTGGCCATTTACTGAATTTATACTCTGTAACCTGAGAGAAAAAAGTCATAAAATTCGACTCCAAAAGCTGCAAGTATCTTTGTTTCGGTTTCAAAAAGGGTTTCAAGCAAGAAGTGCATTCAGATAAAGCCCACTTTTGCCAACTTCTGCAGCCTGGTGATCGATCTCCACGAAAATGCAACTTAATTACAAAATCTGCAACCTGGCAGATTTTTCGCCTCTGTCCTTAAGAAACCGACACGAAATAAATAATACACGAACCTTTTTTAGTATATTAGGACGAGGTAGTGTTCTAAACGCTGCTGATGAAGTGATCTGGTGACTATTCGCTCACTGAGGGCTCTGTAGTGTCCTGAGTCCTTTAGGAACTGCATCACACATGACTACTTAATTTTTTTTCTCTACAGATTGGCTTGCTGCCTGTGCTGCACATGTATTTTAATAAATGTAGCCACTCTACACTCTCTGCAGCACGAGATGGCGAGAGTATGGCTGCGGCTCATCACCGTACAGCTGTTGTGCTGCACAGCACTGACATCACTACACAGCCGTCGCTTCACTAAGGTACAGCTGTTGGAGTTACGTCGGGACCACATATGCATGTCTACGCCTAACTGGTTGCTAGGATGAGCAGGTCACGGGCAGTTTCGATATATTTTTGAAATCAGTAGCATAGATACCGAGGTGCCTATGACGTCCGAGTCTCGCATCCTTGCATCAAGTTGTCTATGTAAATGCCTAGTGTGGCCTCTGCATTACACTGCCAACTAGCGCGATATAATTTATATTAAGTCATTTAATCAACAGGCCACGGGTAAATGCGAATACACAGACGGGCATTTCTTCAGTAGCTTAACAAATAAAATTAGCGACAACTATGACGTCACAACAGCTCGGCTGCATTAATTCGTATGTTGGTATCCATGATACCATTGCTATTTAGAGCTTTCAAGCTGCACCAAGAAAAACATATTTGCTTTACCTAGGAGTTATGGGACACGTTCTACTGGCCAACGAAATAAGCCTCAAGGCTTGGCTTGTCCTGATCTTCAGACGGGTGCCCTGACTTCGACTTGTTGATTCAAGTTTCAGTCCAACGACTGAATCTGTGAGACTTTGAGGAACTTAGTCTTACTTCATGAAATGGGGCTTCAGTCGTCTCAGCACAATCGGGCTGCGCTTAGCACCTGCAACACGATTCAAAGAGACGAAATTTAGCCAAAGTTCCTGTCTGCAGTTGCGGGCAAGTCAAGTGGACTTGGCTTAGAAGGACGTTATCTAACCAATAGACCATGTCCTTAATATATTATACCTCCATGGTCTTCTTAGCCATGCTAGCGATGGTGCTCACGGGTAGGCATCTGCTGGTTTGTAGATATTTCTAAATTAGATAGAGGAAAGGTTATTCCATAACTCACTGACTGTTATCTGTAGTTGACTACAGACAGGCTGATGGGAGATACAGTGCCTTAATTTTTGGCCAACTAAATGTCTCTCCTCTCTACATACCTCCTTACATAATTAATTTATAAAATTGAAAAAGTCGACACGAACTAATAATTAAAACTTGACGTTTCGGGATACTTCTCCCATTTTCAAAAGCCTAATAAAATCTTTAATGGATACCTAACTAATTTTTTTTTTTTATTTAAGGAGACCTAAGTTATGGTGTTAGCAGGGTGGGAGCTAGAGGGCTAATGACACAGTGCGCTATGGGGTCCTCATATAGGCGTCGAGCGGCACGGAAAGCGGAGGAAAAACGGGCGAGTACNCTGAACAAGTGCAGTAATTTCTTTACGTAACTCTGCATTCATGTAACCCATGAACGGTATGCCAACAAACATTTTTTGTTTCAGTACAGTTATAGGCCTTTCACGTGGTATATAAATAGAGTTAAGGAATTTTCTTATTTGTTTCTCTACTAATACTGATGGAAACAGGTTGTCGCGAAAAAAGTTCTTCAAAAAAGTTACCTCAGCATGAAAGGCTTCAAAATTGCAAGATATACGGTAAGCTCTGTGTAAAAGTGTTGTAATAGTAGATTTGATGTACCCTTCATAAATGCAACTAAAATAGTTCAGCGAATAAAAGTAGGCTTCCTGTACACAGAGGTCAGAAGTTGGTTATTCTTCTTTTGAACTAACACATCTAAAGACGGTAAACAATCATTCTGCTCCGACTCCATAGTAAAAGACAAATTTTGATGAACTGTATTGACGAAATTGAAGAATTCGTTTGCTTGTTGAGCGTTATTGAATAATAAAAATGTGTCGTCTAGATACCGTCGATAAAACAGTGGCTTAAAGGTTGCCGGGCAGTTGTACAGAAAACCGTTTTCAATCTTTTGAAGGAAGTCTTCGGAAATTGCGTCGAAGTTTTAATTTACTCTGAGTGATTATGAGTTGGACACATTCACAAGACATTCAGTAAGTCGTTGCATGGCTCTGTGATCCACTCATGACGTTCAGTTTGGCTATGGCCAATGTAGAACGGCATAGGTTATTAATGTGTGGTAAAATAAGTCAAGATCTCATGACAGTAAGGAGCTCAGAGCTGTGAGAACACGCGAAATATTCTGTCATTCAACCTGATAGCCTGACTGACAAATTACCGTTCCGTTCAGATACCCGTTCTCTTCATACTTACAGGTTCCATTCTGAGGGTGGTGTTGCCAATATACAAATTTATTATGAAACCCGTTAACAGGACTTCACAGATGATATTGATTATATCAAGTTTGGAAACGCTATCATAAACGCTTAACTTCTAGCTACTCCTCGAATTCACCGGATGTGTTTGACTCGGTGCGCAACTGGAGATATCTAAATAACACTTCCGCAAAGCTAGAAAAAATATCCGTTTGTGTTCATTTAACTGTTCAGGTAAAAAAAGCGCTCACTTTTTTAAGCAGATGGCAATATGTTGCCGTTATTATTTGTGAAAAAAGGCTGATATTACAAACAGTTTCATCTAGAGCAGCTCTAGAAACGTGGCAGCTTTTAGCTAGCGACCCACTTAGCATCACCTCAGTGTACCGGGTATGTCATGCAAAACACAAGTACGATATCTGCAGTGTCTGCAGACACGATGCATTCTAACACGCAATGCACCTCAGCAGTCGTTTATAGGGCGATGGTAGCTGCAGAAAGAGTGCGGATGGACAAAAACACACAAAGACACGCTGAGTACAAAATACCGTCGGAGATACTTCGCGAGCTGAAAAAAAATACATATTCCTTAATACAATTCAGGCTCTTGATTTTTTGAGAATACTCTCAACGAAAAATGTAATGCAGGGACGGGTGCAGCAACGAACCTTTTAGAAGTATCCTATATAAAAAATATAACGTGAATAAGTTGACAGTAAAGAGTTCAGTTGAGCAAACAGGATCATGTGAGCTGGTGATTATTCATGAAAGGAAAATAGCGGCTAAAATCAAATTGAAGGCGACATGTTAGTTTCACAAAATTAATTTCTCAAGATTGTATAGAAAGCATGATAAATATGAACAAAGATTTTACTATTAAACTGGAGATGAACTTTGAAAGCTCAAACCTCCGCCTAAAAGCATACAGCGCTAACAGAAAAATAGTCCGGCAGACAGACGAACTCAGGAACGAAATGACGGATCCTCGTCAAACTTTATTATATTTCCTGTAATTTTTGTGACGATCCGGCCATGTTTTTTTTTTTTTTACACTCGAGCACTTTGAGAGCCCATACCTCCGCCAAGCAAGGCAGAGGTAATGAAAAATTCAAATTGATTTTGATACTATGATTTCCTTCGTATCAACACTAAAATCTAGTCATTAGTTCCTCTAGACGTTAATAACACCCTCTGTAATTTTGTCGAAAATCCGTTATGCTGCTGACAAACATTTTGTCAAACATTAGTTAAACACACAGACAAACCAACCGATCATCAGCAAATTCAATAATTTATGTATATTTAATCATAATGTACATCAACATTACTAACAATTATTCCTGTAAATTTCATAACAGTTCATAACTTTCGCTACTGAACGATATATAAACAGACAGATAAACGAAGCAACAGTGTCATCAGGGCTTGGTTCGTGTTGCGAATATAGACCGACTATCACCAGATAAGTACAGTAAACACGGCTGCAGTCTATCAATGGTCACCAAAAACTATGGAATGTTAAACGATCCGTGCTCCTCTTCCGTTCCCATTTCTGGGCAAAATAGTGGCAATACGGTAGCTTGGCCTCCCCATCTGCTGACTCAGCACTCCAAGTGCTACAAAGCTGGCTCATCTGGTTTGGTACTCGATCCCACAACCCCAGTGCCGACAGTGCAGCAGCTGCTACAGTGGGTATGAATGACTATTTCATTAAACCAAAATACGTAAAGTAAGAGTAGAATGTAGACGTTGAAATGAGCGGCCGTTGATGGTTGTTTTTAGTTGCTGGTGAACTTTAAACGTTGTACGGAAATCTACAATGCTCTTCCCTTGTCTTCTCTGACTTATACTTTATTTTCTACATTGATCATTTTTCGGGCTTTTATCTTTAGGTCTTCTCTTTGCTAATTTGCCGCTTCCTCATTTTACAGCTCACGCTTGTCAGCAGCTCTTGTTTCCTTCTATAAACTTTCTGCATCGAGTCAATCTTGAGACTGTGTCCCATCACATAGATCGTCTTCTCTCTCCATTGGTAGCTCGTATTTGTTCCTGAGACTGTAGTGGTCTCGTTCTTTTTTTTTACATCCCCTATCCAGTCTCCTTCTTCATTCACATGCGTCTTCCACAGTGAAAGGCTGACGTAAAACCTTGATTAAAACACTACAATAAACTTGAATGCATCTCCAGTCAGCTAGTATGCAATATGAGTGTACCGTTTCTAGGATACTGCCTTTCAAACTGAAATTTTTGCATTATTGAAGTGCTAGAATTTTGGCCTATGAAGCGAAAACTGCTTCGTCAAAGAAAGACTCGAATAAATAAGCTCGAATTAATAATTGTGTCTACTGCCCCGTGAAAAACCTTCACTTTGCGAGCGCTTCAGTGACTCATCTACTGAATTTATACGCTGTAACCTGAGAGAAAAAAGTCATAAAATTCGACTCCAGAAGCTGCAAGTATCTTTGTTTCGGTTTCAAAAAGGGTTTCAAGCAAGAAGTGCATTCAGATAAAGCCCACTTTTGCCAACTTCTGCAGCCTGGTGATCAATCTCCACTAAAATACAACTTAATTGCAAAATCTGCAACCTGGCCGATTTTTCGCCTCTGTCCTTAAGAAACCGGCACGAAATAAATAAATAAATAAATACACGAACCTTTTTTTATTATATTAGGATGAGGTAGTGTTCTAAACGCTGCTTATGACGTGATCTGGTGACTATTCGCTCACATGAGGGCTCTGTAGTGTCCTGAGTCCTTTATGAACTGCATCACACATGACTACTTAATTTTTTTCTCTACAGATTGGCTTGCTGCCTGTGCTGCATATATATTTTAATAATTGTAGCCACTCTACACTCTCTGCAGCACGAGATGGCGAGAGTATGGCTGCGGCTCACCACCGTTCAGCTGTTGTGCTGCACAGCTCTTACATCACTACACAGCCGCCGCTTCACTAAGGTACAGCTGTTGGAGTTACGTTGGGACCACATATGCATTTCTACTCGTAACTGGTTGCTAGGATGAGCAGGTCACGGGCAGTTTCGATATATTTTTGAAATCGGTAGCATAGATACCGAGGTGCCTATGACGTCCGAGTCTCGCATCCTTGCATCAAGTTGTCTGTGTAAATGCCTAGTGTGGCCTCTGCATTACACTGCCAACTAGCGCGATATATATCAAGTCATTTAATCAACAGGCCACGGGTAAATACGAATACACGGACGGGCATTTCTTCAGTAGTTTAGCTAGCAAATAAAATTAGCGACAACTATGACGTCACAACGGATCGGCTGCATTAAATCGTATGTTGGTATCCATGATACCAGTGCCATTTAGAACTTTCCAGCTTCACCAAGAAAAGCATATTTGCTTTACCTAGGAGTTATGGGACACGTTCTACTGGCCAGGAAATAAGCCCCAAGGCCAGACTTGTACGGATCTTCAGACGGGCGCGCTGACTTCGACTTGTTGATTTAAGTTTCAGTCCAACGACTGAATCTGTGAGACTTTGAGGAACTTAGTCTTGCTTCATGACATGGGGCTTCAGTCGTCTCAGCACAATCGGGCTGCGCTTAGCACCTGCAGCACGATTCAAAGTGACGAAGTTTAGCCAAAGTTCCTGTCTGCAGTTGCGGGCAAGTCAAGTGGGCTGGGCTTAGAAGGACTTGTCTAACCAATAGACCATGTCCTTAATATATTACACCCCATGGTCTTCTTAGCCGGGCTAGCGATGGCGCTCACGGGTAGGCATCTACTGGTTTGTAGATATTTCTAAATTAGATAAAGAAAAGATTATTCCATAACTCGCTGACTGTTATCTGTAGTTGACTACAGACAGACTGATGGGAGATAAAGTGCCTTAATTTTCGTCAACCAAATATACCTTCCTCTCTGCATACCTCTTTACATAATTAATTCATGTTACTGTGCGACTAATTATGTATACAAATTTACTGCACTCATATCTATCAAGTGACAATTCTGGCCTGGAATGGTTATGCAGCGCTTCCAGCCTCCCACATCAGATCACGGCCCTAGCGAACGTTGGCACTTTGTAGATGCATACAAGAAGCTACAGTCTGACCATTTTATCAAGGCAGTTCGGTCGTGCTCAAATGTCCTTCCAGCGGCGCCAATTCTATAAATATTTCTAAGATTTCTCTATGTACATGTAGTGGGCGGGGCTAAGATATGGACCGAACAAAATCTCAGATATAGTCATAGAATTGGCAACGCGATGGAGGAATTTGACCACTACCGAACTGCCTCGCTATAATGGTCAAACTATAGCTAAAATGCTGCAACATTCGATGTGAGTGTCAGTTAAAAACTATCCCTCTACTGTGCAAACTCGACTTCCTCTGCCTTTGCTGGTGTGGGTATTGGCAGGTTTAAGTAAACAGAGCTATTCTGTGATCTCTGATCTTCTTTTTCTTTTTTTTTTTCGCTTGCTGGGCCGGTTGCGTGGGGGTATGTAAACTTCATGGAGTTTCCTCCGTTCTCACGTTCCAGGTTGTTGGCAAGCAGCTGGGGACGGAATGTCTGCTCCCAAACGTGTCTGTTGGACGCGCAACAACTGCTGCTCTCAAGGAGCACATCTGCTCTACCTACTGCCTGCGCACCACAGACTGCCGGGCTTTCTGCATCTCTGAGGGTGAGAGCTCCTCCTGCTAGTACATTAATGCAGGATTATGAGTGCTGTTTCAGTGAGCAATAAAGCAATCTGTTCAAACCAACTGCACGAAAATTTCCATGCTGTGTAAAAATAGCAACACTGACTTGTTCATGCCTGTATTTAACTATAACGAAAGAATGAATTATCCTGATTCGGACCATCTTACTCAGCACCATTTTACTCAGCACCATCTTATTCAGCATCATCGTACTCAGCACCATCTTACTCAACAAGTACTATTACATCAATAGTGATCGTATGAGCAATGAGCATTTTAGTCCCAGTTACCAGAGGGGGGAGGGACGTAATTTACGAAGCCAAGCACCACCTACCGGTTCGCAGAAAACCCATGACTGGTTCATGACGTTTGAATCGTCTATGCCTATACTTTATTGCTTCTTTAGGATCGATGGTCAGCACTGAGAACTGAGTTAAAGTTATGAAATGGATAATGTATGTTGCATTGAATTATTCGATTATTGACATGTTATTGACATATAAGAAGTCAAGAATTCTTACCGGATGACGAATGCCAGCGAGGATGTCTTGTTTTCAGTGCGTCTATCTTTCCACAACCAGGGTAGCCAAAGCTTGGGCTTTTCTTCAAAGTTGTACCGATTTTCTTTCAAATACCCATCAGCAGCCTTGTTACGTAGCAAGTTGTTAAGCGATGCATGCTTAAAAGTAGAGGGGGGAGGGGACTGCCATTGAATCAGAGAGTTGTGTATCACTGCTCCAATTACAGGCTTGGAGAACTTATTGCAATATTAGAGGACCGCACGCAAATCATTGCGTCCCGTGGTGTCGATATCGTGTGCTGATTCGAGACGCTGGCGTCGGGTAGGAGGCATGACACCGAGCTTGCTTTGCCGGCTTCTCAATTCCCCTTTCACAGGCCATTGGGATCAGGGCTTGGATTTTAAACCCCAAGACAATGGTGCTATTCTTCTATCCATGCGCTCTAGATCTTTAGGAGAATTATGCGTGCTGCGGTTGATGCGCACTCTTTCACTTTGGAGAATGTTAGGTGCCGAACTCATCGCTTCGGTCGGCGTTTCCGGCCCTGGTCTGTTTCGGTTTCGAATGCATTACCGGCATCGGATTTTGGTCGTGTCGACCTGCTTGCTTTTAAGTCAGCTCTTAATGGCTTTGCGTTGGATTTTCTTTAGCAGTGTTTCGGGCTTCCTGGTGTTGCATAATGCTTCTTTTAGGTTGTGCTACCTGTCTGTGGTGGCCTAAGCGAGAAGTTTTAATAATAACAACAAGCGCGCAATAGAAGTTGTATATATATATATATATATATATTATTATTTTGTATGCCCCATTCAGTGCAGTGAGGTGAGCGGGACTCGGCGGGGCACACGCTTGGAAGTGCCGACATGTTTAGAACATTGGTTCTGGTCTTAAAATTAGGCTGAAAATATTTATCTCCAAGTACTGGATTTATGCTCTCTTGATTCAAGAGAACACATATCGTGTATCTGGAAGAAATGTTTCGAACCAAAGTGAAAAATGAGTAGGGCAAACAGTGGCCTTTATTAAGGACGTCTTGTATTCACTTCTTTAACCATAGACACCGATTCAGTGTTTTAGTTACTGTGGTTGCGTTTCAAACTCAATACAATACAGTGAAGGAAGCCAATAATAAATTCAAGTTTATTGAATAGGAAAATATACTGTACATGAGCAGTATTGATATCACGTGAGTAGTTTTAATAGTTGACGAGCGTATCAGATTATTGTTCTTGTCATCGGATCCCCTTCACTATTTGACGTTTCTTTGAGCTTTATGCCTTAAGAAACTACAGAAGCAAACTGTACTTAATCAGTACATACTTTTTCTAGTTGCATACGGATGATTAAAAGACTTACTGTAACTAACTAGCTAATGCCATATTAATACCAGGAGGTCCATGTACCGGGTATTTACGTTTGATTCTGTAAATACAATCTTTTACTTATTTTTCAAGATAAGTGTCAAACATTTAAAATGTCAATAGTAAGTTAGTACAGAGGTATGTTATAACTAAAAAAAAAACAACTAGAGAAAAAGAAAACGGAACAATTTCCCACGTTCGGACAACATTTGCTTATCGCACGGGATTCTGCTGTTACGCCAGATTATGCAACATTACTCTCTAATCAACATGAGGCAAGAAAAGCGGTCTAACCAGTGAAAAAAAGATCAAAGTGACCTCGTTATTGGCTTCTTGTAAGACAACACTCAAAGTTTCCAAGGAAATACAGCGTGATCACCGAACAATTAAGGCTTATGCAATTGAAGGTAATGTCAATCAAAATCTCCGGATAGAGCTTCTGCGAGGAAATTGACTGCTTGGGATTTGCGACATTTGAAGGTTTCTTTCGCTAGAAAACAACTTTCTACAAGTAAGACGATATTTGAAGACGCTGGAACCCCAATACTATATAAGCAGGAAGACACGATGTGAGTGTTTGCAGAAGCTAGGAAAAGTGAAAAAAGAAATTAAACGACCACTTCTAACAAAAACTCATAAAGTAATTTGAGTCACATGGGCTGAGGAGAACATGAAAACTTATTTCTCCAATGTCACATTCACTGACGAATGCAGAGCCACTCTTGATGGTCCAGATGGACGGGCGTCTGGATGGGTCCTTCATGCTCGACCTCAACAAACACGGCTTAAGCGTCAATAAGGTGGTGGAGATGTAATGTTTTGGGCCGGGATAGTAGGTGACACCCGTATTGGTTCATTTGAAGTGGCAGAAGGAGTTAAACTGAATGCAGAAAGGTACTGCCAGTTCCTTGAAGCCAACTTGATTCCATGGCTTGATGAGCAGACTATCGCACAGAGATCCAAATTGGTATTTTAGCACGATAACGCTCCCTCACATCGAGCACGGTACACTGCTAACTGCATTGCGGATGGAGGATTTAAGTCAAAAAGGATTATGACTTGGCTAACAAATAGCCCCGATTTAAATCCCATTGAGAACCTACGGGCAATAATCAAAAGGAAGGTCTATGAAGGTGGCCGGCAGTTTTCGAGCAAAGTAAGCTTGTGGAATGCAGTAAAAACAGCTGCAGATTCTATTCCACCATCTGAAATATCAAACCTGATAAAGTCTGTTGATAATCGCCTGATGAAAATCATGGAAAATGGAGGTTGCCTTGTTCTAAATTAACCTAATATGTTTGCCACTACTGAACACTTATTTCAGTGTTTACTGAATTGTTTGGTTATAATTTCTTGGTTTGGACGTTTAATAAGAATATTCCTGTTCAGTTGTATTTATTTCCTCTTTATGACGTTTTTATTAACTTGTTTCATAATCTAAAGTAACTGTAACCAACACGTAAATAAGCAAATTGTATGATAAACTTAGCAAATGGCTAAATATTTATTTTACAAGTGCTGTTTATATTTGCAACATAGCCATACATTTAGTTATTATTGATTTATCAAAGTTGGACACCTGTCTTGAAAAATAAAATAAAAAATAGTTTTTACATAGTCAAAGGCAACATGCTGTAGTTAGAATGTTTTCACTTTGGCTACAGGACTACAGAAATTATGAGCGAGACGAGGCCTATGCTGCAATTGTTTAGAGCTTCATGCAAAAATGTTTCTTTGAATTCTCTTTGCGTCATTTTGAAGTGTCAGAAGCCACTCGATTTCACTTGAGACTGATGAAAAATGCATTTTACTTAGCATCACTGGGCTCCTAGAAGTATCAAATGTAATCGATTGCGCGTTAGCACCTGACACTTAATTTAGTACAACCAAGACACCATTGCAAGGCTTCGGACAAGTAAAATAAAATCAATCTACAAGGCTTACTTCATCTCGGTCTGCTGTGTCTATCGAGGGTGATACAACCCAGCAGCAGCAGCATGAACCAGCAACAACAACAACAACAAGGGTCGGCATCTTCTGAGCCATTTTTTTTTTTTTTTTTTTTTTTTGCAATGGCCACAGACAGGCTTTCTGATATCTGCTTCCCAATTTACTTTATAATGACCGTGTAGCGCCGAGAGCTCGTCTCAATTCATAATTTTTATTATGCTGTGTAAGTTTGCTTTGTTTGTTTGATCATTAAATCGTGCTTTAGAACGCACGGATGATCTCTACGTAATTACCGTTTACTACGTTTTCTTCCTTTAAGGTGGTCACCAGGGTGCACGTATGTGTTCATTACAAACTTACATTAAGCAGTTCGTCAAAATTATCACCCGCGAACGAAGTGAAAGAGGTGATAACGGTTTTGTCAAAGATTTAAGGATATATTGTATATATTTGTATATAATATATTTGTATATAATATATTTGTATACCTGGAAGTCTAATGGGCTGCTCTCGATGTGACTCATGCTAAAAAACTAAGATTCGCTTGCCAGAAACAATGACGGCGAAGAAGTTTCATCCCACCGCGGGAGATGCGCACACTCCACGAGGCGTTCTAGTTTCCCAATTTGTTCTATTTGTGTGAATGTTAACTTAATAAATTCGGGAATCTACCGGTCGTGTCTTTTTTGCCGCCGACAGACGAGCAGACGTGTGCCCTGTACTCCCTGTACGTGGCGGTACGCGCCGATCACAACACGGGCCCCGTGTACAACGTGTGCTACACCTCCTGGGGCAGACGTGAGGACCTGGTACGTAAGGACTCCCCTGTCACGGTGTCCACCGAAGATGGCGATGGACTCCGGAAAGAACTGGGGGTGGACGGACTGGCCTGCCTAAGCAACAAAGATTTTTCTCGATACGCCAGCGTCTTAGAAAATCAACCGAGTTTCAAGATTGAATTGGCGGAAGCAACAAAGATAGAAACAATCGAAGTGTTGGTAGAGACGGTGGTTGCCTTTGAGAATGTCATCGTATCTTTCGGTAACTCTACTGACTTCCTGGCCAACCCTCACTACGCATCCGGTGTTACTGCCCCAGCAGACAACGTACCAGTTGTTATTGCAGGCAATACCAACATTGCCGGACGCTATCTTGCATTCTACTCTCAACCTTCAAGCCAGAGGCATATTTCTTTCTACGAACTGCAGATCATACCACTTGTCTAATCGTCTCTACAATTTGCAGTTTCTGAGAGTGGTTCACTGGGACGAACACCGCAATTTCTACCATCCGCAATTTTTTCTACATAGTAATCTGAGAGCACCAACCCTATAGAGTCTGGCTCGCCGTGAGAACGCTCCTGTTATTGCGATCCACAGTGTTGCAAATATAACTCGAGCACTCCGATAGCGCATACCTCCGTCAAGCAAGGCAACGGTAAGGAAAAATTAAAATTGCCGCTCAAGCCAAGATATTCTTTGTAGAAAGTCCAAAGTCTAATCATTTGTGCCTTTTGATAGTATTAACACCTTCTGCTATTTTCTTGAAGATCCGCTCATAACTTTTTGGGTTATGCTGCAAACAAACATAAATCAAACATACAAATGAAGCAACCGATCTGCACCAAAATTCAATCATTTATGTCTTCTAACAGTATCAACAACTCCTGTAAATTTCATAAAGATCCATGCAGAGCTTTTTGAGATACGGTATTGCACTAACAAGCACAAAATCAAACACAGCAACAAACACATGAACGAACCAACAGATCATCACAAAAATTTGGTGATCTACTCTTCGTAATAAACTTAACAGCTCTTGTGGATTTCATAAAAATCCGTAAATAACTTTTTGAGTTATGGCATTGATAAAACTGAGGCAAACAAACAAACAACGAAACGGATGGACGGATCTTCACCAAAAGTTAATCATCTGTTTCTCCTAACATACTTAACAATTTCTGTAAATTTCATCTAAATCCGTTTATAACTTTTAGAGTTATCTAGGTGACAAACTGACAAACAGCTTCGCAAACAAAGATACAGACAAATCCGACGAAAACATAACCTCCTTGGCGGAGGTAATTAGATAATTTACACTAGTATGAGAACTTCAAGGTTATTTTTCACATATTCTGCAAACATTCAAAGCAGCACCTTGATGATGTGTCTAATTATTCCCTACCTCGTTTTCTTAACGTTTCAGAAGGAGAATATTAATACTGAATGAAGTTGGTTACTCATGAAATGAACAGCTAAAAAACAGGCAGGAAATATTCTCGTTGGCAAATTTTCAGGTCCAGCTTAGCACGTTTATGTTTCTGTCGTGTTTGGTCTGCCTGTCTGTCTATTTACCTGGCTGCCTGTAAGTTTGTCTGTCACCAAAATTACTAAAGAATTTATGAACGGGTCTTTACGCAATTTATAGGGATTGTTACGCATGTTAACAATAACAGATGATTAACTTTCATGAAAGTCCGTTCATCTGTATGTTTATCTCCTATTTTTTCTTAGTGTCTTAACTCAAAAAGTTATCGACGGATTTTCATGAAAAATATGTGAGTTGTTATATATCTTACGAAAAGTGAATGACCAAATTTTGGTGATGATCTGTCTGTTTGTTCGATCGTGTGTTTGACTCTGTGTTTGATTTTAGAAATGCTCGTTAGCGCAATAATTATGAATAAATTGTGGATGGATCTTTATGAAATTTACAAGACTTGTTAGTAATGCTAAATGACATAAAATGATTACATTTTGGTGATGATTGTCCGTTTGACTTACACTAGTCATAATGTTTGTTAGCATAACTTGAAAATTTATGAACGGATCTTCACGAAACTAACAGTAACTGTTAATTCTAGGTATCGAAGGGCATAATGATTAGATTTTGGCGTTGATACAAAGAAAACAATGGTTCCAGAACCAATATGAATTTTTCGTTACCGTTGCGTTTCTTAATTGGCGGAGGTATTCGCTCTCAGAGTGCTCTCTAGTCATTTAATTCTTTTCGACTGCGAAATTTCTAAGCATATTTTCAGCACCTACTCAGTGAGATTTTCTCTAGTTAAACAAAAAATAACTCCAACATAATTCGCGGCAAGACTTTGGAGATTCTGTAACCGCAAGATATTTGAGCTTCTTCAGAACATTCCCGCAGGTTTTGTACTGGGTTCAAGTCAAGAGATTTCGATGACCAGTACAAACTTCTAGGTCATTAGCTTAAATGAGTTTTTGTGAGAACTGACATCGCACACAGCTGCAATGCCCTGCCGAAAATAGAATTATTATTGTTCCCTTGAACATTCCAACCTGACACAAGACTTTCATTTAACATATTGATGTATCATGCTACATGTTACTTTTTTCTTCCAGTCACAGAAAATGTTTTTAAACTTATAAGTTATCCTTCGAAGATCTGTGCTTTGATAAAGGTCGCTCCTCTCTTCATAAACCATACATTAAGCGCTGGCAACCATCAAATCCATTCAAATGAAACTTTTTGTATATCAGCTAACATAATTTCTGTCATTACTTTCGTCCTAAATTTAGTCCCCGTTTTGACCATTGTAAAAGCTTCTCAAAGTTCTAATACTGAAGTAGAAGAAATTATTCCTATCCATCGATAGAATGTGTCTAAAAGTTGACGAACTATTTTGGAGGAGGCTGATCAATTTATACTCTGTGTAGGTCTCTTAACTACAAGTGACCCATAAAAGTTTCTGGAATGAGTCAACTTGCAACTAAGACCTTTGGTTGTATAGGGTGATCTTGATGTCTCCTTGGTTGAATCTTCAGAATCGTTGAAATGGTGATAGTCGCACGAGCTCCCGTTGACTCTTCAGCACTGATACCGTTTTTCCTCTAAAAAATAGGCACGAAATTGCGCTCTTCTCTATAACTAGGGACAGCATTCACTCTCCCTCTGCACTCACCATATTAGCCTTTGAAAGTAGCAAGCAAAATATTTCCCCCTAGACTTGCAGGGGTTACTAAACTAGGGTGCATGGTACCCCTAGGGGTGCAAAAGGACCTATTGAGAGATGCAAAATACTGTTTTGTTTCTTGGTCATTAAGAACGATGGCGATGGCAATACCATCGCTCCATCGGAAACCAAAATCGCCAATTTTCATCGGAGATGAACTACGATGAAATAACCGTCGGCGATGGCCATCGCATTAACACATTTTAAAATGCAAACATCTCAGACCACAAACCTCGAATAGAAGCAGCATCTCTTATAATCTCGGCCTGTGTGCGATTTTCAAACCAGTAATATTATTCCTAGCTGATAAAAGCTTGGAAATGTATGAACCATGTTCTTAACTGACATTGTTGGATGTGGGAAATGTATCAAAATAAACTTTGTAACCCCCTCTTTGTTTTAATGTCACTAAAAGATTAATGTTTCAAACACGTAAGGCCGTTTTTTCTGTAGTTTTAGCCTTATTTCATCGGCATCGGAAGTAGAGCCGATGACGATGACCATCGTATGCCATCGCCGATGGCATGTTCAGCCATTTCATCGGACCATTTCTTCCTCATAACACCATCGCCGATGGAGAAAATGGCCATCGACGATTGTTTGATACGATTGCCATCGGACCATCGCTATCGCCGATGGATTTTTGAGATGTTCCATCGTAACATCGTAGTTTCTCCGATAACGATGGTCTACACACCATCGCCATCGTATAATCGACGATGGCCATCGGGCCAGGCACTGTTATTTACAGTTGACATAAATGAAAGTACATAGAACGTGTGATGGCCATCATATCATCTAGGTATTCTAGTTCTAGACATTACACAACATTTTTCTTGCATCATGTGTATAAACCGAAGAATACATTTTTTAGAATACCAGGGAACCATTAAAAGATGACGGGAGTTGATCTGCCTCGGAGCATGACATACATTCAATATGTAGCTTTGGCTTCATGGCATGATAATATTCCACTACCTGCTGCACCTAAGGAAGGGTTAATAAGATGGAATGTGTTCCTATATATATTCATAAATTACAGCATTATGTGGGTAATGGCTACCGTGTTTTAACAGTTAGGTTAGTCTCTCCAGAAGGGTAACGAAAAAAGGTTTGGACAATGTGTTACAAGATAGTAAACTTGTATTACACTTCGTCTATCAAACTATCTAACAGCCGCTGCTAGTAAGGATTAATGTCACTCACTACGTTTGGTCCATTTCAAGCAAGTTTGTGACAACTTTTCATTCATCGTTGTACTTTCTATAATTTATGTTTCAGTGTTAATTTCAAAATTTGAATGTTTGCATAATTAACTTTTCAACATTAAATGTGGTAAGTAAAACACGATTTTTCGTTGTTTGGTGTTCTTTTATTCTACAAACAACTAGGTAAAAAAATTGTAGTGTGGCCGCATTTTTTTTATTGCATAGATGGATTACGGCAGGTGTTTGTACAACAGCACCTCACCCAGTGACCAGCAAGTTGCGAACAAGGAGGTTAAATAGAGAGGAGGGAGCCAGGAGCCTCGTCTGTGAAGCTCAATTTTCGGGCGTGGCTTTCAGGCGCGGCTGCAGCCAGTCGCCATATGCACCAATCCCATATAATTACATCGGTTTGTTTGTTTGCTGCTTTCCCGCAAAACTCCTTTCTCCCGCGTCACTTCCACCAATGAGTTTCATGACCGCATCACAGCCGCACCGGAATAGTTGACTCGCTAGCGAATCACACTGCGGGGCGGCAGGGCTCCCTCCTCCCTATGTTAAAGCGCCTTGGTTGCGACTGACGCACTCATGGGCTGAACTACGTTCCAATAATGGACCCAATATAGTAGGGCAAGAAACCATTCAAACAAAAGTATCAAGCTACCCTCTCACTCTGTGTATTGAGGCGCTACCTGAGCAGAATTATTCCCAGTCAAATAATGACAGACACGCGTCGTATAAGTACAGCAAGCACTCATAGGTTCGAACAGAGGAGCTGCAAGTAAACTGCAGCTACAATGTCTATGCTAGGAGAGCTAAAAAGCAGACTTTCACGATATGAAGTACTATGACGCAGTCGACTCGACTTTATGCAGGACTCTAATTACCACAGCGCGTATCATCACCCGCAGGCGAATCGAAGAGTGGCGATGTTTTCATTAAAAATGCACTTCTATTTGTTTGACTGTTCACGTAAAAAGATACAGAAGGCGTTGAGCCATCATCACAACCATTTTCAGGTAGCCAGGTTGGTTGACCTAGATGTGAAAAATGCCAAAACTCTAGAGCAAGATGGCCATCAAAATGATGGCGTTAAAATTTCCTTTCCACCGCGGGTGATGGTCCTACGCCATGAGGCATTCCAGTTTACCTATTTGAAAGATCGCAACTCCACGGAACTGTCATTAGGTATTACCTGTGGTATCGCAAACTTTAGTTCTAATTGCATCTGAAATTGCTTAAAATAGAAGCTCGCAGTCTTCCTATGGTTCTAGAGAGATGAACACATTAGAAGCTCATCAGTTCAACCTGGAGTCATTAATTATGGCAAAGGCGGTGGGTTACCTTTATTTTAGTGCTTCATTGTGCGTTGCGATTCAGTACAATATCTTACACCGCTTTCATGCTTATGAGGTGTGAAACTACATCCCAAGTCAGATCGGCTATTCCATTCCTGGAATTAAAGTAGTATGCACACTAAAATGTTGCCGCATGTCAGCTTAGTAGTAAAACAATTACAGAAATTCACTAGGAAGAAGCTGACACTAAGCAGCATTGACAATTTAGCGATAAAATCCCTAGATGTGGAAACTTCACATTTAGCGACAAAATTTCCATCTCGCTGAAACCGACAATAACTCGAAACTTTTTTTTTACTATTTGCGTAAGCTGCAAGGAAGTCAAATATGAGAGCTATGTACTTCATTCCCCGAAACAGCAAATTACCGTGCCAGTTATGTGTTGGAAAAGATTGGAAATGTGGAACTCACAAAGCTCCTTACTTTCTTTACCTACTGCCAGTATTCTCTTAAAGTGCATTGTATACGCACACTAAATTGGTTCCAGCAAATCAGTGCGAGACCGTCGAGAAGACGAGGCCTCTTATCTCTGTCTTGACCACAGTTCACTTACTATAGTGGTCATGGCAGATCTGAGTGTATGCGCTACGCCCTTGAATTATTCAGAATGGTGTCGTCAAAATTACGTCACGCCACTGTGAAAATACCAAAGATTCCTCGCTGTAACAGTAGCGTGACGCAGTTGTGACGTCACAATACTGAAAATTCAAGGGCTTGATGCAAACTTTTAAATATGACACAACTATCATCTGTAAATGAACTGTGATCTCGAACGTCTCAGTCAGGGTCGCCTGAGGGTCGCCGCAGGGCAGGTCACCACTGCTCGCCTCACCGACCTGCTCGTCAGAGAAGTCCCGGGCGTCCCAGGCACTGATTAAGGTCCTTAAAAGAACTTCAAAGCCGTGCGAAGACGAACGACAATTCGCTCAATTCCACCGGACAAACTAGTTGAATCGTCAAGCCAGGCACGATATTTACCTCCGCCAATGAGGTCATGCTTTCGCCGGCTTTGTCTGTATGTTTGTATGTATTTCTGTCTGTCACCAAGATAACTCAAAAAGTTACAAACGGATTTTGACGAAATTTGCAGGAATTTTTAAATATGTCAGGAGAAACATATGATTACCTTTTGGTGAAGATCCGTCCATCCGTTTGTTTGTCTGATTCATTTTTCTCAATGCTATAATTCAAAAAGTAATGGATAGATTTTTCTGAAATTTCCATTAGTTGTTAGGTATATTATGAAGAGTATAGATGACCAAATTTTTGCAACGATCCGGTTGTTTGTTCGTTCGTTTGTCACTGTTTTTAATTTTATGCTTGTTAGTACAATAACTTAAAAGTGATGAATGGATCTCAATAAAATTTATGGAAGTGGTTAGTAATTTTAAAAGGCATAACTGATCAAATTTTAGCCCAGATCGGTTTGTTTGTTTGTATCTTTGAATTATGTTTGTCATAATGCTTGTTAGCAGCATAACTCAAAAAGTTAAGAACGGATCTTCAAAATAATTACTGAAGCTGTTAACACTATTAAAGGGCACAAATGACACCTCAGCTGCGAAATAAGCCGCATGAATGTCGCCTAAAAAAACTGGGTCTGATCTCTCTCGAGCAAAGGCGACTCAGGGGGCAACTAATAGAAACATTCAAATATTTGAATCGCTTCAACGACGTACCTACAACGGGACTCTTTGAAAGAGACCTCAATGATCGCTTGAGAAACAACGGTCAAAAACTCAAGCATAAAGCTCAAAGAACGACCTTAAGTCAGCAATTCTTTCCGTATTTCATAGTAAGCATTTGGAATAGACTCCCATCCGACGTTGTGACTGCAGGGTCAGTCAACGCGTTAAAAAATCGGCTTGACATACATTGGGAGAGACAGCCTCCACAACTAAGAAGTCCTCCTTCAAGAGTTGCAAGCTCTTAACGGCCAAAGCTTCCTAGGCCACCTTAATCAGTCTTCTTCTCTCTCCCGCTCCAACTACACTGCCTGGCATCTTTAAGCTCAGGATATCAGCGGTTCTTGATCGTGCTTGCGTGCATTCATGATCGTCTCAGTGACTGTTATTCTTCCCCTTTTTTCTCTCTCATTTCTTCTTCTTTTCTCCAGTCCTATATATCCTACTAACAAGATGGCAATAGCTCACAGAGGGCCGGGGCGTAGGTTCCGGTGTCTCTTTGGGAATGGGCCTTTCGGTTCGTCTACTACCTACTATCTAATCAAATTATTAAATTTTGGTGTTGATACAGAGAAAATCATAGTCTCAGAATCAATTTTAATTTTTCGGAACCGTTGCCTTGCTTGGCGGAGGTATGCGCTCTCAGAGTGCTCTAGTTCAATATACGTACACGGTAGCGGGAGAAATCTTCTTACACTTGCAAAGTTTTAGTGTAAAATTTTTGGAAGTTGCAATAAAAAAATTAGGTATTAATGTATATATAAGACGTTCTTTTGCTTGGTTAAGCGTAGCTTTTTTATTCACCGTGCATAGTACTGAGCTACTGAATGTTTTGTACAATTTTATACTATCAAAATAAAATCTTGAGATGTGTGTTTCCTAAGGATATTATTATTGTAAGCTGGAGACAAATGCATTTTATTCTTTATTCTTTGCAGTTAAAATCGCCACCAATTAACGTTAATTTTCAAGAAAAACGGAGGCGTTGCATACCATAGCCCTGGACAGACAACAGGGAAAACTTACCGGCAAGTTGCTTTGAATTGCTTGAAACCTGCGAAGAAGATTGGCTTAGGCCCTTGAGAAAACGCATCCAGCTGAAATCGCTCGTCAGGCAACTTTTTTACCGAGTCTGGTGGAACATTTGTTGGCAAAATGGCGCTCTCGGAAACTTTTGCTTATTGTCTGCATTAGGTTTAGGAGACTGCGGACCTCCGCCAAGCAAGAAAATGCTAGCAAAAAATTAATATAAGTGCTAAATCAAGAATTATTTTTCGTTCGTTTCCAAAAGTGAACCATGCGTTCGTCGAAAAACTTCTGGCAGTTCCTAGTTATTCAATTTCATTGTTAGTTACATTTTGACGCACGAGAAGGCAAACAGAAAACGAGCCAACAGACCATAACAAAAATGAAGTTGTGTTTTTCGCGTAACATTGCCAACAGTTCTGCACGTCTCATGAAGATCCGTCCATGACTTCCAGCCTGAGATATATTGCTCACGAATAAAAGACAACCAGGCAAAGGAACTAGCAAAACCATCACCAAAGTTGGTAAATTATTTATTCTTCGAAGTACTTTTAGCAGTTTTTGCCCCTTTGATGAAGATCCAATCAATCGTCGCATTTTTTTATAATGGAACCCAGAAAAACAGATAAACAAATACATTCTTCGCAGGGTCATCACTACAAGTAAATCATCTGTTTCTCATGACGTACCACAAAATCCCTATGAATTTCATGGAGATTGGTCAACAGTTTTTTCCAGTTACCTCGGGAACAGGCAAAGAGACACACAAGAAAACACTAGGACAAACATCAATAAAAACACAACTTCTTTAGGGCAGGCAATTACTGCCCACAGAGTATCATCAGTCAAGATGGTTTGGTTTCGGCGTATCTCTGGGTGTATCTGTCCTTCCTCTTGCAGCTGTCTTCATGCCCAAAATGCTGGGGACACACTTGGCATTTACACAGACAACTTGACAACTTGATGCAAGGATGCGAGACTCGGAGGTCATTTATGCTACGGTATCTATGCTACCGATTTTAAGTATGTATCGAAAAGGCCCGCGAGCTGCTCATCCGAGCAACCAGTTGGGCGTAGAAATGCATGTGTGTCCCCGACATAAGATATCGCTCCGGTGGTGTAGAAAATACAACTGGTCGCCATGCATTGGAGTACAAGTACGGGCCTGTAGGTGTAACATTAGCATATGGAACTATACGAACACCCGTTGGAAACCGTAGTCCGGCTTTCTGCCAGTTCACACTTGAATTTACATCTTAGTTTTGAGCTCGGCAGACCTCGCCTGGGGCAGGCTCCGCCCCCTTTGTAATCGAGAATGTAGTCTCGTTCTAGAGCTCAGCGGCGCAGCATCTACCTGGTGGGTGTCCTTGGACCGAGAGGGCGCGCTGCTTCCCATCCCCTGCCTTCCAGCGGCTACTTCGTACTCTGCTGTGAATGCGCAACGCTCTCGGCTATTAGGGATACTTTTACGAGTTCGACTGGGGATGGCCATTCTTCCAGACCTGATGGATGTGAAGATGATGGTCGCTTAAGGTCGTCAGGCCGTCCGACTCTACCCCGGTTCTGCACAGCCAGTTGCCCCACAACACAGAGGATCGCTATGTAAGTTGCAGCTACTGGTAGGCGTACAGGTAACCTGATGCCTGGCAACCTCCACCCTTGTGTGCCCGACGAATCTTTAATTGAATTAAATTCTTTTTCCGTGTCGGTCACTTAAGGCATAAGCCATACATCTATCATTGATTATAGATATTTATGTTCAGTAAATACAACCTGAACTACGAATTATCGAAAAACTAAATCAGTATTATACAAGGGCGGTCAAACCTCAACACTTTATTCAAGTGTAATATTTAACTGCAAGACCGCTAAAGTAACGGTGATTCTAAAGTAACGGTGAAAGATCTCATTGCCACTAAGATCTCATTGCCACTAAGATCTCATTGCCACTAAGATCTCATTGCCACTAAGATCTCTAACGGTGATTCTAGAGTAACGGTGATTCTAGAGTAACGGTGATTGTAAAGTAACGGTCATTCTAAAGTAACGGTCATTCTAAAGTAACGGTCATTCTAAAGTAACGGTCATTCTAAAGTAACGGTCATTCTAAAGTAACGGTCATTCTAAAGTAACGGTGGTTCTACATTCACGGTGGTTCTAAATTACATTCTATTGTCATAGAATCTAGAGTGTAAAAGTTCGGCTATCATATCTTGAGGCTAATTCTCAAAGTCTTGCGTGACCTTCCTAAATATGCTTAGTCTTCCTAAGCTCTAGATGGGTTCAGCCGGAATGGCACCTTTATGATACCCTAGCATAAGGTCGCGAGATTTCATTTGGCGAACTCTGAGTAGCTACGAAAGAATGATAAAGCTTGAAACTCTTGATTAGATGTTTAAGATACTTACCCATACCTACTAAGAAGCTTATGCAGTACTGTGCGAACATACCAAGTTTCGTATTTGCTTGAACAGATTCACATTTGCTTGAACAGGCTGCATTAACAAAACCGTATTAACGGTTCATATTATAAATTCTACATTAGAATACATTAATCACTTCCAATATAAAGTAGCGCTGTGTTCCCTTTCTATATACGGCATATTAAAGAATATTTTCTTCTAATTTTCATTGCTACTGTAGTACTAGTATTCATTGAATAGCGCAGCTCTCTTTATTCCTCTAGCAAATCATTATAACAGAGTTGCATGGGCAATTATCTTCTGAACCAGCTAACAATTTATTAACAAATAACTTTTTCTGCCAGAACTGCACGCTTCGGTGCGGGAAGGACCGCACTGTGGGCTGCGGAGGGACGCTGGCTTCCCACGGCACCTGGTCCTGCTGCCCACTACCTTGCCACGCCCAGGGACTCGCATACCCAAGTTGGCCTAACTAACTTGCGCACCATAAGCAGAGCTGGGCATAGATACTAAAAAATGTATCTAGATACTAGATACACCCTTAAAATGTATCTAGATACAGATATTAGATACAACTTTACAAATGTATCTAGATACAGATACTAGATACTTAAAAGTATCTATAGATACAATTCTAGATACTTTTATTTTT
>LQNS02001154.1:1081953-1099616 GCA_001587735.2 Parhyale hawaiensis
TTTCTTAACTCCCTTAGTCATGCTTATTACCCGCGCAAGCTGAACATTCTTAGCAAGAATACGACATGAAAAGGTCTTACTTAACTCCCTTAGTCATGCTTATTACCCGCGCGAGCTGAACATTCTTAGCAAGAATATTCCATGAAAAGGTCTTAATTAACTTCCTAAGAACTCGATCAGGAGCAATACCCACGTTCAGAACAAGTTCCAAAGCAACAGCCTGAATTTCAATACCATCGCGGGGCCGGTCTCAAGCCATCGATCATCGAGATTGTGCACCTCGCGTCTCTGGGAATACAGTGCGGCTTGAAAGTTTGGGAATGCCTGGAACCGCACGAAAATCGCTTTGTTCGTCCTGCAGATAAAAAAATAAAAATAATTATGTATTTTAAAACACTTTTACTGAGACAAATATCAAATACTAAACATAATGTCGACTAATCCTAAAATTTAACGTTTCTGTAAGAATATCCTATCCTCAGACAAAATCATGTTTGAATCGACACCTATGAATATTTTATTTTTCTGCATAGGCTTAGACTCAAATTTAAGTTTTTTCTGAGATTGGATGCTTTTTCCAGAAAAGTTAAATTTTAGGATTAGTCGAAATTATATGTAGTATGTATTTTCTTTTGGTCTTTTAGATGCACTAGCTGCAATGCAGAATGAGTGTAGCCTCTGAGAGTTACGTAAGACCAGGGCCTCGCTAAAGCAACAAAAGACGAGCGGTGAAGCAAATTTACTGCGTACAAAAACGGAACTCGAGCACTGCTATACCCAATCGGAAATTTCTAGGCATTTCTCTGCTGCCAATGAGAAAATAGTGAAAGGTATCCGATAACATCGGACAAACGCATACAAATTTCCGATATCAACTGGCCGCATGAACTCGACACATCGCATGTAGCACCAACTACCAATGTAGCGTGCTACGTACACTTCATCGCGTGATTTGACAGCCGACGGTACTCAGACTAAACTAGGAGTATCCATTAAGAATTGTGGCCGAATATCTAAATGCGTAACTACTTCAATAAAAAACATGCAAGGGACCTAAACATAATACCCTTAAAGTGACGTACTAAAATAATTTATCGATCAATTGAATGTATCTCTCTGCAGTTCCAGCTGGTATTTTATTTATTTCTTATGTACAACACTTATGCAACCACCGCGCAGTGAGAATACTGCTGAATTCTAAATCAGTATAAGTAGCCTGAACTCTGTGTGGCTTAATTTATATATCTTTATTGGTTTCGATGGTAGCGGAAGGCTGTTCTTACTAATGAATGATACTTAAGCGCGGCCAGCTACGTGGTTGGAACAATCCAGGTAGTGAGAGCACCGCGCCTGACGAACAGAATTTTGGCAATGCCGACACAGGCTTTAGGCCGAGTTCACACAACATAGATATCAACGCGCTCACTCAACCGGATCGTTGTCAGAACAGCTTGGTGGACGCCACAAAAAGTACTAAAAATGTTGACCGTCCAATCAGTTTTCTCTGCAGTTATTATCAGGCAAGTTTACGAAAAACTCTTCCAATTTCAAGTGAAATAAAACTAAAAGCTACAACAAAAAGAAAAAAAACAGTGCATTTTTCTGCTACTTTTGGGCACAGTAACACATTCGGACGAATGGGTGAACGGACGCGTTGATACGATTGACGTTTGAACTCGCCCTAAGAAAATAAAAGTACTCAATGTTGAATAACCACTACGGTCTATTTGGCTCTCGTAGCGATAATTTTAAATAATTTTCCTCAGAGGGTTTGTGTTTTCAACCAAACACTGTTTTATCTCTGCAGTTAGCAGTCAAAGATTTGACTGTTGATAACTAGGCAGTCCGAATCGGTGATAAGTATCCCTAAGCACTCAATTTAAGCCCAAGATTTACTATATATAGCAAAACTAGTGGACCCGTGCTTGAAAAACTTCATGCAAAAATTTAGATGTTTGCCTAATATTTATAGGCCGGTGCGGAATCTTCTCTGGCTTACATCCTCATTTCTTCATTGATCCTTTGTCGTGCTCTCATCAATAGGTCTTCTATATCGACAGGCAGAAGTAAAATGCTGAGTAAAACACTCCAATAAACTTCAATGCAACTTTAGTCAGGTCGGCTTATATAGAATGAGCGCGCTCCGTAGCAATAATACTGTTGATACCTTCTTTCCAACTCATATCCCAGGTAGCAATAATTGTCATGTTAATACTAGAATGTTGTGATGTACTGTAATATTCGATAACATTATCCCCACTGTTGAAATAATATTTTTACACGATTATTTCAAGGTAAAGATAACATTATTCGGAACTAGTACAATAATATTATTGCATAATGTTAGATGTTACGATGAAATAATAAACTAATATTGAAACAATGTTTCTACTATTATTTTAGCATTAATGATGTATTATCTTCTAATAACTGTCAAATTGCGGTTGTTCTGCAATATTACAGTAATATTGAAATATTGTTCCATCACATTTTAATTATGTTATATTATTGTTATGATGTCCATGTTATTTCATTATTACTTACCAACATCAAAAAATTCGGCACAGACTATGGCAGATCCTGGAAAGACCGAGGGTGCAGCCGTCGCCGTGTGGTTCCGCTAAGGCTTCAGTGGAGAAATAAGAAAGACAGTAAACTAGAAGAAAGAATTATGTACTGCCCGTGAAATATCACCACAGAGCGCGCCGTTGACCTTCTACCGCATTAAGACGTCGTGACCTGAGAGAAAGAAAAATATAAAATCGTACTCTAGAAGCTGCATACATTTTGTTCCGATTTCAGGAAGTGTTTCAAGCAAGGAGTGTCTTCAGATAAAGTTAAAAGGATTAGCCTTCGCCATCTTCCGCAACCTGGTCATCGATTTCTATGTAATTACAAAATCTGCAACCTGGCCTATATTTCAACAATCTATTTTCTTAAGAGCGGACACGAAATAAATAAATACACGAAGCGTTTTATCCTAATACTAGTAATAATTAATTCACGCAATAACCTATACGTTTGCCTAATGCCTCTAGACCGGTGCGGAATCTCCTCTTCTCTTATTTGCTCCTTAATTTTCTTCTTTTCTTCATTGATCCTTTGTCGTGTTGTCATCCTTAGGTCTTCTATATAGACAGGCAGAAGTAACATCTTGAGTAAAATAGTCCTTCAAACTTAAACAAAATAGCAGCTTTATACAATGTGTTCGCTCCGTAGCAAAGATACCGTTGATACACTCTTCCCACCTCAAATATATGTTTCATTTGAGGTGCTCAAATTTTGACCTATGAAGAGAAAACTGCTTCGTCAGAGGAAAACAGAAAGCTAGAAGAAATAATTGTCTACTCCCCGTGAAAACTTATGCTTCGTCGGTTTCGTTGACAATTGCATCAAAGTGGGAAGAATAGCTCATGCAACGAAATCATCTGCTGGAAGAAACTACGAATCAAGAAGCATGAGAGTGCCAACGGAAGCTTCAGATATCTTCAGTGCTACGATTTCAACTTCGGCAATGCAAGAAGTGCATTCAGAGAAAAGGTCGCCCTATACTTTGCCGTAGATTCGATGTATGGAGAAGCTAATACTCGTACAAATCAGACTAAGCCTGCGATGTCTTCATTGTTGGAATACCATTTGTCCCTGCTTAAGATACGTTTGCCATCTTCTGCAACCCGGCCTATTTTCTGCCCATCACTGTCAATGGAGCTTGAGAGGACAACCAGAGTCTCCAACCTGGGCTAAATTCCGCCTATCTATTTCGTTAAGAGCGTGACACCAAGCATATAAATATATAAACACACGACGGCCATTCTTAGTATTAGATTAGATAATAAAAAGCTTGGTGTTTTAATTTATTTATCTAATGTCCGCTCTTAATTAAGGAAATATATAGATTGGCGGTAAATATCACTGGTTGCAGATTTTGTTATTGAGATACGTTTTCTTAGAGCTCGGTGTCCGGGTTGTAGAAGATGGCGAAAGTTTATCCCAAAGAGGTTGTAATGGGAGGAGTGCACCTTCTCTACATATTTACCCTACGGGGGGCGCTAATACCTTCGAGGGTGATGCGTCGCATCGTAACGAAGTAGGTACCCTACTGGAGCGTTTCGAGTAAACTTTTCCCTTGAACTGGCTGAACGGCGTTTCCGATCGGAGAGTGGTATTGCCTCACGGAGCCCGTACACATAGAAAGGAGTCCTGAGTTCAGAGCTTTAAAGCCAGTAACCATCGACGAAATTTCGAGCGGATGGAGGTTCGTAAATGAAACTTGTATCCTAAATACCAACTTATGATGAAAGTAACAAAGTGAGCACAGTGATATCAATCTTCAAACACAGTTTTCTTGCACAGATCTTGAAGAACTGCCGGCCTGTATCTTCCTGTGGGCTGACTACAGCCTTCGGCCTTCGGCATGGGAGCAATTCAGCCAGTTTAGGGGGTCCAAAACGCCAGCTCCCGTCAAGTGGCTCAGCCATGCGTGCACTCGCCCAAAGAGAGCGGGCGCTTTCATCTCCCATGACAACCTCCTTGGTTTATTCTTTTCCCTTTATCTGAATGCACTTCTTGCTTGAAATACCTCTACAATAATAATAATAATAATAATTTTATTGAAATCACTGGACACAATTGCAAAATAAAAAAACACGAAATGAAAATGTTACTAATAGTTTCACAGCTTCAAACAATTTCAAGCCCACTGCTAGTTACGTGCTAACTATTCGGGCAAATCCTAAAATACTAACTTTCACGCAGTCATATAGCAAAACTTTCACGCAGTGATGTATATTGAACGCAGTACCATGCGGCCCGCGTAGGATGGAAGCAGTGGGAGGCCAGTAGCGCCCCCAAGGCATGTCACCTCACGCTCAGTGCCGCCCGTCATCGACCACCACTTTGATCCAAAATGCAAAAGCTCAAGAGAGCGATAAGCCACGACACTCTGATAAAAGCACAAACCTAGTTTAGCCTCCTCATGACTGTGTTCCACACTTCACCAGATCGGAAAAATTAAAGGATAGCCTAGATAAAACTTAAACACCAGCTCATCACAAGCTGGAGCGCGATAGCAGGAGGGAGTAGAAAGAAGGCCACTCAGAAGGTCCAGTTAGGGCTAAACAATAGGATTACGGCAGGTTTCCCCAGGGCGCAGCTCCACGGACCATGTCGGGCGAACCTAGCTGAAGCTCCCGCGCCACCTCACGCCACCCGCAGAAGACTCCGCAGCAAGAGCACCACCACCTTGCACCACCTGATCCACTGAATATAATGCACAGTATTGAACATGCACAATATCGAACATGAATGTGCACATCGGTCAAATTACTGAATAGATAGTAGATAGGATTTCAAAGCCCTCCTGAAAGATCGGACGTTGGTCAACTCCCGGAGAGCAACAGGCAAGGAATTCCATACTTGGACAGATCGGTGGTGGAAGGAATCAAAGCACTTCGTCTTAGACACCCGAGGACAGTTCAGCAACTTCTTAGGCCGGCTGCACACTAACAACTTTCGTTGCCGCTAGGAGCTTAGAGGCAACTCAACTTATCCGAGTACGGAGCTACGGCACGGCTTCAGCGGCGACGCGTTGATTAATAAACTGAAAATACGAAAAATTGATCGAAGCAAAACAGAATTTCCACAAAGAAAGACCTATATATTCTGAATCAGCTACTTATAATGATTCAAAGTATAGTAATGAAAATTTGAAGTTCAGGTGGGGGATAAGACGAATATTAGCCAGAAAAAGTACTTTCAGCGACATGAATTCATTTTTTCTTCTTAATGGGCTGAGTGTTGTATTATGTTGGCAGGCTAACTCAATTCAACTGTAAAGCAGCCACGGGTCCCGCAGTAGAATTGAAATCATCAAATACACCGATAAATAATTGAGACGTTAAATATATGAAAGTCTAAATAATGTTATCTTCAGACGATGAGAAACAAAAGATAGCGAAGACATATAAATATAGAAGAGAAGCAATGAGAAAAGTACCTCTAAAAGCAAGATTGCTATACCGTGGGTAATGGTCATCACCCATCATCAATCATTATACAGGGAGAAAAATTTTGCTGGTAAAATATCTGCGAGATCCAACTGTGATATAGTGTCTATATAATATGTTGTGCAATGTGCATGTACAAAGTGACCTAGGGTACGCGCACGTCTACGTAAGAGTTGCATTGTCCCGTAAATCGGTATCGGATTGGACATTGCAAATGCCACTAAGAAGAATAACTAATGTGTGAGTCGTTTCTGGCAGTTTGTACATAAGCAAGAATGGCCAAACTTTAGGAATATGTATGTCCTACTTTTAAATTAGTTTAAAGTTGCAATGACGCATAGTTTTAGCGTGACTTTCAAGAGCTGTTGCAGTCACGGCAGCGTGACGGCCCAAGCGAAAAGTTAAGTGGCTTAGCAGTTATTACGATAGCGGCCCCACACTATTAGGAATGGACTTGCTACGAGTTGGAACATCGAAGCGCATGATAACGGTTGAATCAATTAAGATACATCGATGGCAAAATGTACGTGAATTGAAACTCAATAGTAATTCAAAGTCAGAGTCTAAAGTGAGCACGAGGCCCTCGCTGTAGCGGAATAGCTGCCGCGGCTCGGGGTTTAAGCAGTTTTTGAAGATAATAATATTAGATAAGTCGAAGCTGCATACACAGCAGCGCAAGAGGAAGGATAGGAAGAAGCGTTGCGATGTTTCGACTCTCGCACTTGAGGCTTGACGTAGTTCGTTAGGATTAAGGAACAGGCGCTATTTATCGCTATGTTAGGTTGAGAAGCTGCATTAAGTCGAACTAAAGTGAGTTATAATAGCGTTTGTTAGGATTGGTTCATTATAAAAAGTAAGGGCATTACCTAACCGACCGTGGGATTTTCACGGGTCCCGCTAGTATTTATGAATGTTGATGATTCAGTCCTCTGCTCCTCCTTACGCACCTAACAAACTCTATCGATTTCGTTGACGTCTGTCCATTATTTTTTTAGTTATCTTGGCTACAGGCAAAGAGCCAACAGATAGACAAACATAACCTCCTCGGCAGAGTTAACTCGGCGCTGGCATAACCTTTCTCTTTGGCTGCTGTAATGAATATACAAAATCACTTACGATACACACAAAGGTACAAACAGCAATGCCGATCCCATTCGATGTCAGCGAGCGTAACTTTTGCGCATAGCAGGAAAATCTCAAAATCCTGACCGGCAAGATCCCAGCTATTCGTAGTCTATTCAAGCAGCTTTTAATAACATATATTGTTTACAATCATATTGTATCACATTCCGGCACAGACACCATGTATGAGAGCATCCATCATTGATACGGACTCAATGACTACTTTTTTCCTGGGGAATTACTTCCTTTTGACACTCTCGATTATTATGAACGGATAAATATTTTTGACCAGTTTTGGTGTACGCGCCTTCCAAGTTTAGAAATAAAAAACTATTCCCTCCAACGCTTAAGCAACTAGTGCGTTTTGACTGCAACAGATACCCTTCAGTTAGCCGATCACCTCCACCGAACAACTTGGGGTTAATAACGAACGAAACAATCGTCAACTAATTACGTACAATAATTCGCATTAGGAATGTTAGAAGATAACGCTACACAGCCTTCCACTGAGCACAAAAGTGACAGCGAAGGCTTTCAATTAACCTGCCGAGAACACAGAAGAGCGGAACCGAGAGAAAAACCAAGTGTGAAAGCATCCAAGCACCCAACCAACACCCAACCAATCAACAGCTGTGTATATTGTGTATTTCTGCAAGAGATTTTACGACGAAGTCATCACTGCATTACTTACATCATCGTAGAGAGGATACCGGCTTTCTGAAGAGAGCTCCAGCCCTTCCCCCGAAACTTTGATGACGATGACTGTACCGCTGGAAGAGAGCTCCATGTAGCTGGAACTTGTTACCTTGAGTTACCTTGAGAGTCTTCGGAAGAAGTCCAGGTGATGTTGCTCACGTCACCCAACGTGTGTGGAGTCACTCTGCTGGGTGTCTTCTGTGGTGCCGCAGTTTGCGACCAAAGAGAGAGCCAGTAGCGAATTATCCCCACAGTGCACGTAACCGCTGACAGTTGGTCTATCTGGTATTCTTCTTAAATGTAAATCCAGCAAATTTTTTAACTCTACAGTTTTGATATCAGTGGCGTTTCGAATATGTTGAACAATCTTGCTCCCCGTACAGCGAAGCTATTAGAAAAATATTTTGTGGCCACAGCTATTCCACCATCTCTGCTTGGGATACGGATATCACAGGTCCTTCCAGTTCTTTCCGAGTGTCTGGCGACAATCCGCTCATTCACATTCACAGTGATACGTTCCAGAATTNTATATGATTGTAAATCGTTCGAATCTGCGCTGTATTGAATACAAGTGGAGACAGCTGAGTCGTTTGTGGTAATCGTACTTCTGCATGCCTCGAATTTTGGCCGTGAACTTTTGGAAATTCTACACAACGAAAGCATTGTTCTTCAGTAAGATACCTTAGACCGCTATCAGGCATGCGAAGGGCGGACCTACAGTAGCGGCCATAATGGTTCGGACACCTAATAACTCATCAGAATATCTTCAAATACTTCAATATTATTGAAGGCAGTGAAATGTAATTTTACACAAGTTGAGCAACATGTCATAGCTAACTTGTGTCAGAATTTTAGCTGTTCAGGATAAATAAGAGAGAAATTACAAGCAAATGATTTATAATGGTATTGATTTAGCCTGGACAAAAAAGTTCGGGCACTTCATTTTTTTCCATTTTTTTATTTTTTTTTCAGAAAAAACAATGTTGCCACAGAAAGAGCTATGTAGATTGGGTTAAACACACTTGCAGTCATTATCGATGCAACATCTGCTCTATCAACATGCCTTGGGGAGGTCCTACACCTTCTTCTATTCGTTAGTTAATCGTGAAATTGCGTCATGATGATAAACTTTCAATAAGGCCAACAGCAGACACAGTTAATCGACCTAAAAGTGCGTTTTGTGATGTACTGACTAAATATGACCAGAATGGTTCAATTAACCCTGGTGTTTTAATTGGTAGACAGCGCAAAACCTCGAGAGGAGAGGATAGTGTATTGCTTAGATTGTCAAAGATTGTCAAACAAAAGATTTCCCGTGAAGCTAGTGATACGCATGGAATCAAGGTGTCTAGGAAGACAGTTTCACGACGCTTTAAAGAAGCTGACTCGCATCCGAGAACTCCAGCTATCAAGCCTTTAATTAGCAAGAAGAATAGAAATGCTCAGATAAATTATGCAGCAAAACACGTTCTTTAGACTCAAGAAGACTGGTCTAAGATTCATTTTTGGGATGAATGTAAGTTCAATTTATTTGGCTCCGATGGGAAAAGATTTGTTCGTCGTTCAACTGGTGAGAGATTGTCCAAGAATTGCGTCAAGTCAAGCGTAAAGTTTGGCGGCGGAAGCGTTATGGTCTCCGGTATGATCTCAGCACGCGGCACGGGTCCCTTAGTTCGCCTGCAAGGAAAAGTAAACGCTCATATATACATGGAACTTTTACAGAAACATGTAGTGCCGATCTTCAAAGCCTCTTCAACTTATAAACCAATTTTTATGCAAGATAACGCTTCCTGTTGCAATTTGGTCAGATGTTGTGGTAGACAATATCAAGCGTTGTCAACAGTGAAGGATACCACACAGAGTACTAAACGCTAAAAAGTTAAAATTCATAACGTAGTTCGTATTTGTAGCCAAATTTCATGTATTTAATTACTATTTTTAAAGATTGTCCGAGTTTTTTAAACTCACGAATAGAAGAATGTGTAGGGACTCCCCGAGGCATGTTGATAGAGTAGATGTTGCGTCGATGATGACTGCAAGTGTGTTTAGCCCAATCTACACAACTCTTTCCATGGCAACATTGGTTTTTACTAAAATAAAATGGAAAAAATGAAGTATCCGAAGTTTGTTGTCCATACCAAGTTCTTACTATTATAATTCATTCGCTTGTACCTTTTGCTTTATTCATCCTGAACAGCTGAAATTTTAACACAACTTAGCTATGACATGTTGCTCAACTTGTGTAAAATTACACTTCAATGCCTTCAATAATATTGAAGTCTTTAGGGATTTTCTGATGAGTTTTTAAGTGTCCGAACCATTATGGCCGCTACTGTATATCCCAAGTCAGACTGGCCTATGACCTTCCATTCCAGGAATCAAAGTAGTCAGCACACAAGAGTGGCGCCGCATGTCGGCGCAGCAAAATATTACAGGGATTCACGAGACGGAGGCCGACACTCACTACAGCGTTGCCAATTTAGAGATAAAATCCCTAGATGTAGCGACTTGGGAGTTAGCGACAAAATTGTTTCATCTCGCTGAAATCGACATTAACTGAAAATTTCTTTTTTTTTACTATTAACGTGAGATGTAAGGAGGTGCATCGCGACTGTTGCCAGGCGCTTCGTTAACTACAGCGGCTTCTTACCGTGCGAGTTATTGGAGAACATTGGAAATCTGGAACGAGAAAAGCTCTTTACGTTCTTGATCTACTGTCAATAATCCCTTAAGCGCAATGCATTCCCGTGCTATATTGGCTGGAGCGAGTCAGTGTCGCTCCAGTGTCACCCCAGCTCAGGTCAAACCGGCCCACCTCACCGGCCGACTCGACAGGTAAGTCCCAGGTGCCCCAGGCGCTGATTGCGGTTTTCAGTGCAACTCTAACTCTTCGCTACGGAAGCTCTGCTCTTTTATGAGGTTCCAAAAGAAACTCATAGAAGACACTAGCATTGTTGTCACTTGAGCTAACCTACAGTTTAGTTCTGTTGTATATAAAATGCTATCGCCGAATTCAAACGGGTTTTTAAATGTGTAGGTCCAAATTTGCATGGCAGGGAGCCCCGCACTGGTTTTAGTACTCAAACTTTGATGCAGGACTTATGCATCCCGTCAGTGTCGAAAGGGTTAAGTGTGACTGCAAATAAGTGAAGCCGCGAGCCCGTTAAAGAGACTGAGCTTAGCTTGAGATTAAAAAAAAATGATATTTATTTTAAAGGAGCGGCTTGTTGCTTTTCGTCCATAGGCACTATTTATTACCACCGCCAATGAAGTTATGTCTTTGTCTCTCTGTCTGTCTGTCTTTCTGTCTGTCATCAAGATAACACAAAAAGCTATGAACCGATTTCGACAAAATCTACAGGGATTGTTAGGTATGTTGAGAGGAGCAAATGATTACCTTTTGGTGAAGATCCGTTCATCGTTTGTTTGTTTTGTTTGTCTGTCTCATTTTTCTCAATACTATAACTTAAAAAGTTATGGACAGATTTTATAAAATTTACATTAGTTGTTAGGTATATTATGCAGAGTAAGTGACCAAATTTGTGTTACGATCCGTTTGTTCGTTCATTACCTCCGCCAATGAGGTTATGTTTTCGTATTGTTTGTCTGTGTCTCTTTATCTGTCTGTCTGTCACCAAGATAACTCAAAAAGTTCGATTCGATTTGGACGAAATTTACAGGGATTGTTAGGTATGTTAGACGAAATAGAATATTAACTTTTGATGAAGATATGTTCATCCTTTTGTTTGTTTGTTTGTCTGCCTCATTTTTCTCAATGCTATAACTCAAAAAGTTATGGATGGATTTTTATGAAATTAACAAGAGTTGTTAGGTATATAACAGAAAGTAACTAACCAAATTTTGGTTATGAGCCGTATGTTCTTTCGTTCGTTTGTCACTATTTTTCATTTTATGCTTGTTAGCACAGTAACTCAAAAAATAATAAATGGATCTTTATGAAATTTATATCGGTTGTTAGTAATTTTAGAAGGCATATATGTTCAAATTTTCATGCACATCGGTTGGTTCATTTGTATGTTAGACTTATACATGTCACAATGCTTGTTAGCAGCATAACTCTAAAAGTTAAAAAGGGATCTTCAAAAAAATTACTGAAGCCGTTAACGCTATTAAAGGGTACAAATGATTTGATTTTGGTGTTAATACGAAAAAAATCATAGTATCAGAATCAATTTTAGTTTTCCGTAACTTTTGCCTTACTTGGCGGAGGTATGCGCTCTCAGAGTGCTCTAGTTAAGCAGCCTATCATACAGGGCGGGGACTAAGTAAATTACTTTTCCACTGGGGCGTTACAGGGTTCATAAAAAATTCCATAGCCCAAGTATACTATAACATAAACAAAATTCTGACTATAACTGCTGATTTGGCTCAATTTATCCAAATTATATAACCTGTGAAAGACGGTAAATTGTTAACTAGGATTGTGATGCTATTATTTTGTACTCAAATTTAAACCGTTAGCGGATTGTGTTTTGATTTTGTATACATAACAATTAAAAGGGTTAGATTTTATCATGCCCGTTGGTAATAGTTTTTTCTATTAAAATAATAATTTTTCTTGATCGCGAAAGCTCCTTGAATTGCTTTTTTTTTGACGAAAACAGGGGAGCATTTGACTGCTGTCGTATACTAGCGACAGGACAAGATCCAACTCACCCACAGTTGAGTGGAGGTCACAGATCATTAACAGAAGATAGTTGTGTCAGATTTGAGTGTTAGCAACAAACCCTTGAAATGTGGAGAATAATTGTGACGTCACTTTTCTGAAAATTTGAAGGGCTTAGTGCAACTACTAAGATTTGACATAACATTTATAGTAAGTGAACTGTGGTATAGACCGTCCAAAGGATCAACCAACTGATTGATGAGGTCACTTCGGGTCACTTTCGATTGCCTTGCTTTGCTTGGCGGAACTATGAGTTCTTAGTGTATACTAGTTTTTACAACTAATCACTGAGAGCCTTAAAAGCTACGAGCGGATCTACACGAAATTTTACGGGAATTGTGAGAAATGTCAAAAGACATAAAAGGCCAACCTTGTCGTGATGATCAGACTTTTTTTTTGTGTGTGTATTCCACTAATGATTTTTGGCTTAATGTTTGCCAAAATATAACTCAAAAAGTTGCTTAAGGATATTCTTTAGGTTTGTACAAATGGTTATAAATAACAGCAAGGGACAGATGACCAAGTTTTGGTGATGATCAATTGACATCTTGGTTTCAGGATTAACTTGATGTTATGGTAACATTGCGTCAGTTGAGCGAGGTACGCGTTCTCGAACTGCTTCTCTAGTTTCTGTTTCTTGTAGCATTTAGACCATCAGTCCCTGTGAGCTTCTCATAAGACTAACGGCCTTAGGCTCTGTAATGCACATAACATCAGCATCTCTGGTGAGTTTGGCCACAGCAACAACATCAATAATCAGGATGTTTTATTTATTTTTGGTGTCCCAAGGCATGATATTTATGTCTTACTGATGATATTTACTGATAAATGTGGGTTTCTTGCTTTATAACGCATTCCTCTCCTTTCGACGAAGAAATTATTTTTTGTGAGGAAATTTTGATTATTAGAAATCATCAACGCTTACGTAAATCGGTCTCCAGGCCCACTTACGAAAAGCCTAATTTTTTTGACTGGGCACTCAAAATATGGCGCAGCTAGTCTATAATTAACACCAATGGTGAAATTATTCCCTCATCTATACTTCATAATTTTTCCAATTTCAGCAAATTTCATATTCGAGACGCTTACTACGTGCAATAGCTCTGACCTTAGGATAGCTGAATCACTTTATATTTTTAGACTGAAACCAATTTTAAATGACCAGAACAGTGTTCATCCTCTTTTTATAGCTAGGAGCTAGTTTTCCTTTGTGACGTATGGATTTGTAAGTAACTTTATGCATTATATTTTCATTTGGAATATCCTTCTCTTTACAGAAGTACTGATGATGGGCGAAGCCCGGAACGTTTACATTTTTTAATTCGATTTTCTTCTTATTTTAATGTGTTGAACATTAATAAATATGACTTTATGTTCTATAGTTCTGGCCCTTATTTTATATTAAGACTGCGTAATAAAGCAGACTGTCAATTCTTTCAATAATCATTCATTACATCCTGTGCAGGATGGTGTATCTAGCGATGTTTTAGTTGCCTTGATTGAAGCGAATTTGAAGATTTGGACGGGTGAAGACGTGAACAAGTATCTGTACCGAGAGCCAAATTGAGAATCCCTCGTAGTGTTTTCTCTCACTTCTCTATCCTGGCGTGCCCCATGGGGTAAAGTGTTGTAGATGCTTTGTCTGCGCAGTGGGTCTCGAACCTGAGAGCTTCACGCACGCGTAGGTAAGGGCCATGACCCCTCGGCCACCGAGAGGTGGTACTTCCAATAAGAACTGCAGCGCCACGTCACAGTCAATTAGCAAATGGAGGCTAAGTACCGCGCCCATTTCTCCGTCTGACTTCTAAGTGCTGCCGTCGCTAAAACTTACGAGAAAACGAGAAAAGAACTCTACAGCGGTTTGACGAAAAGATTATTTCAGTCGAGCTCCCCCCCCCCCTCCTTCGTGTTCGGGATTAACGAACTGTAGCATTTTATTCCGTCAGTACAGCCGGAGGGTACGAACTGAACCACGTCAGTAAAATCCAGTAAAAGCTTTCACCGAGTGGTGGTACGTGCCACGAAAAGAATGGTTTTAGTACCTTAGTCACTAAGAGGCTAGTCGTATTGGCCCAGAACACTAAAGAAAGAAACAAGCCCCTCGTAGCTCCCAAGGCAATATCAAGTGGATCAATGAGCACACTAGACGCTAAGTGCATCGTAATCAAATCTGCGTCATAATACGGGGTAACGTCAACTAAATGCATCTGAACATCACGACCATGTGGTGATTCGGAGAACAGCACTGAGATTTCCATTCGGCTCAAATGTGCTGCATGTGATAAAGTTTGGTACCGTGCGACAGCCGCTCTGTACATCATATAGAAGGAGGAATGAAAATGTATTGCACTTTGTATCCGTTGTTACCGGCGACTAGAACTATACTGAACTATATTTGCTGAAATTGGAAAAATTATGAAGTATAGATGAGGGAATAATTTAACCATTGGTGTTAATTATACACTAGCTGCGCCATATTTTGAGTGCCCACTCAAATTAGGCTTTTCGTAAGTGGGCCTGGAGACCGATTTACGTAAGCGTTGATGATGAGTTCCAATATTCAAAATTACATCACAAAAAATAATTTCTTCTTCGAAAGGAAAGTAATGCGTTGTAAAGCAAGAAACTCACATTTATCAGTAAATATCATCAGTAAGACATAAATATCATACCTTGGGACACCAGAAATAAAGTAAAACTTCCTGATTTTTAGGAATATTAGAATTCTACAGAAATTAGGCATGCGCATACTACACGGAGAGGACTTTAGCATGCAATATAATTGAGCTTTACCCTCAAAAAATAAATAAATAACTTTAAAAATTTTTATAATATTATGTAGATCCTTCATCAGAGTTAATTTCAATAGCGGCAAAAACGGAGAAGTTGAGATAACGCAGTAATGCTGAAAAACTGAATTAGAAGTAGAATAAAACTACCGAGTGAAACCTCATAGTATCCGTGTTCTAAGTGGGCTGGAGTGTCCGTGAGATAAAGACAGCAAGACAGCCATGAAATTATGTTAGAACATGACATTTTGATTTTGGCACAACCCTTCACTACTGAACTTATCTCAAATGCACATTGTGACTGCATATCTTACTTTCCATTACAACCTGTATATATTAAATCGCTTCCTAGTTGCCTTCGTTACATCACTTTATGGTTGCCTGTGCTACATGGATCACATCATGGCTATCCCAGTCAAATCACTTTACCGGTGCCTGCGTTACTTCATTTTATGGATACATACGTTACATCAGTTCATGGTTGCTTAAGTTAATCACTTTTTGGTTGCCTATGTTGGATTACTTCCGTCGCTGCATATGTTGTACCGCTTCATCGTTATCAGAGTTATTTTACTTCATGGTTGAGAATGTTACATCACCTAATAGCTGCCATTGCTGCATTTGTTTATAACTGCCAGTCCTAGATCACTCCATGGCTGCCACTGCTGCATCACTTTATTGCTGCCACTCCTAGATCACTCCATGGCTGCCACGGTGTAAAAAATGCCCATGCAATAAGAGCAGTGTATCCCTTTGTGGGTGAATATGAACCGTCGGACTCCCTGTGGCTCATGCACGGACTCCCTATTGGGTCATGACGTTTGATGCTTCTGTGGCAATATTATCTCATAGATGATAATGATTAAAACATATTTTAAGGCTATCGGAAGAAAATATAGGTTTAAATAGCTTATAATAATGCTTTACAATAATTTATTGAAATTGAAGAATTTTAACTATGGTCTAGTTACCCCTAAATGATTTTGCTCGATCACAAAAACTTAGTTTTTTCCAAAACGGCGAGAACAGCATATGCTGACCATCATTCAGTGCACATAGTCATTTAGGGCGAGTCCATATAAATTCAAGAAAGTTCAAGGTAAAAACTCACTGTATGGGAAAAATAGGCTGAGATGGAATGTCACGTGACTGACATGAATAATTACGTGTTTGGCGTAGGCTGTTATGCCTCTGCCGCTCTGTATTAACTGGAAGCCAATAGCCTTGGAACTATCGACATCTACGATACTCATTCAGTACGTAATATATTAAGTTTATGCCATTCTAATGGCACTGAGTCCGTGTGCTTCAGGGCGATTTCACACAGGTCCGAAGAAAGCTAAACTTTAGGAACCACTAAAATAGAGACAACCTATGACTTGAGCCTACGGAAATAACACCGATAATTTCACTCACTTCGAGCGAGCGATGAACTGAACACATTCCCTATTCATTGTGTGTTAGTCGCTCAAGAGACTCAGTACGGCTGTGTTCGAGGCGGCAGGGCAGACGGTGCTAATGTAGTGAGGTATGCTAGCATGAGGGGGATCAGCATGATAATGTAGTGAGGTATGCTAGCATGAGGGGGATCAGCATGATAATGTAGTGAGGTATGCTAGCATGAGGGGGATCAGCATGATAATGTAGTGAGGTATGCTAGCATGAGGGGGATCAGCGTGATAATGTAGTGAGGTATGCTAGCATGAGGGGGATCAGCATGATAATGTAGTGAGGTATGCTAGCATGAGGTAGATCAACATGATAACGGAGTGAGGTATGCTAGCATGAGGGGGATCAGCATAATAATGGAATGAGGTATGCTAGCATGAGGGGGATCAGCATGACAATGTAGTGAGGTATGCTAGCATGAGGGGGATCAGCATGATAATGGAGTGAGGTATGCTAGCATGAGGTAGATCAGCATGATAACGGAGTGAGGTTTGCTAGCATGAGGGGGATCAGCATGATAATGTAGTGAGGTAGGCTAGCATGAGGGGGATCAGCATGATAATGTAGTGAGGTATGCTAGCATGAGGGGGATCAGCATGATAATGAGTGAGGTATGCTAGCATGAGGTAGATCAGCATGATAATGTAGTGAGGTATGCTAGCATGAGGGGGATATGCATGATAGTGTAGTGAGGTATGCTAGCATGAGGGGGATCAACATGATAGTGTAGTGAGGTATGCTAGCATGAAGGGGATCAGCATGATAATGTAGTGAGGTAGGCTAGCATGAGGGGGATCAGCATGATAGTGTAGTGAGGTAGGCTAGCATGAGGGGGATCAGCATGATAATGTAGTGAGGTATGCTAGCATGATGGGGATCAGCATGATAGTGTAGTGAGGTATGCTAGCATGAGGG
>LQNS02001154.1:1099811-1110204 GCA_001587735.2 Parhyale hawaiensis
TATGCTAGCATGAGGGGGATCAGCATGATAATGTAGTGAGGTAGGCTAGCATGAGGAGGATCAGCATGATAGTGTAGTGAGGTATGCTAGCATGAGGAGGATCAGCATGATAGTGTAATGAGGTATGCTAGCATGAGGGGGATCAGCATGATAATGTAGTGAGGTAGGCTAGCATGAGGAGGATCAGCATGATAGTCAGGGGCTAGGACAACTAGTGAGAACTCTCGGGAACGGGAATAAGTTCGTGCAACAATCTTGTTACCCTCGTCAAAAGAACGAATTGTCTGATCATTAATTAAATGCCTGAAAGCTTCTTACAAGCGCTGGTCGCTGACGCGTGGTTAGCTCAGCATAGCAACCAGTGCAATAGAGGTCGAGTCTAATGTTGTTCTGTACCTGCGGGGCTTCGACATTGATGAATATGAATTTAGCGCAGATGTGGTCTAAGAGAAATGCGCTAATTAATATGAACTACAGCATGTACGATTGCCAGCAGATTACAGAATGCTATACAACGTAAACGAAACCCTGAAACAGGTCGCTCGAGCCCTTGTTACCTCCGCCAAGGAGATAATGTTTTCATCGGGTTTGTCCGTCTATTAGTCTGTTTGTCTGTTGTTCTGTTATTCTATCCGCCTGTCTGTCATCAAGATAACTCAAAAAGTTATCAACGGATTTGAATGAAATTTGCAGGAATTGTTACATATGTTTGGAGGAACAGATGATGAACTTGTGGTGAAGATCTGTGAATTGCCTTGTTATTGCCTTATTATTGTCAATGGCATAACTCAAAAGTTATAGACTGATTTTTATTAAATTTACATGAGTTGTTTGGTTAATTACGAAACGTAAATGACCAAATTTTGTGATGATCTGTTTCTTCGTTCGTGTGTTTGTTTCTGTGTTTGATTATGTGCTTGTTAGCGCAATAACTCAAAAACTTCTGAGTGGATCTTTATGAAACTTACAGGACTTATAAGTTTTGTTAGAAGACATAAATGATTAAATCTTAGTGCAGATCGGTTGGTTCGTTTGTATGTTTGACTTATGTTTGTCATTATGTTTGTTAGCAGCATAACTCAAATATTGATGAATGGATCTTCAACAAAATCACAGAAAGTGTTTACACTATGAAAAGGCACGAATGATTAGATTTCGGTGTTGATACAAAGACCATCATGGTTTCAGCACCAATTTGGATTTATCGTTACCGTTGTCTTTCTTGGCGGAGTAATGCGTTCTCAGAATGCGCTAGTCTTAGAAATAAAATGCGTTGTGTAATTCGTCCAAATTTTCATACCTATTCAGGTGCTCTGGGCATGCTGGCCAGAAGACAAAGTACATGTAGGTACACTTTAAACAGTGTGATGGTCAGGCGTGCACGTCTTCTCGTGCTGATACGCTGCAGGTATTCCTGCTGTCCAAGCATGGCAAGGCAGACTGTTCCTGTCGGTGCACGTGAAAGCGTGCTGGTCTTTGGGCATGCGATTTCTCAGCGTACGTAACTTATTACTTATTACAAGCATCTGCAGCCTGTTTTAACAGTAAACTTCGATACAGGCGGTGTAGGTTGGGTGAACTTATAATTATTCCCATCAATCATTACAATCCACTTTTCATTTAAATTATTGTATTAGTGAAATAGTCGATAATGTGAGCTTGTGCTTATGCCTTGAGTGAGTGGTTATTGTACACTGCCTCTCATTTTGGTTTCCTTGCAACAGGCTTTCTATCTGCATTTGCTGCAGCTTCTACTCCTGCTAGCTGCAGCACCGCTGCACTCTCTGCAGCAGAGGATGGCAGCAGCATGGCTACAGCTAGTTACCGTGCATTTGCTGTGCTGCACAGTACTGACTTCACTGCACAGCCGCCACTACACTAAGGTACAGCTGACACTGCTGCTGTGCTATCGGTAGCGACATGTTTAACGTTTTTACAGACTGTGTAAGGTCTTCATCTTCATCTATGCTTTTGCAGACTGTGCAAGTTATTCACAGAGCGCTCATTTATGCTTTCAAATTGTTGCTAATTCGTTATAAAAAAAAAACTACAGCTTGGTCTATTACTTGATCATTGCAGTGTTTTCCAAAACATCCCAAGCCATGCACCATCAACCGAAGAATTTAGGAGTATTGTGAGCCGTTTAATTTTTGGCCAAGATAAAGAAGTACACACAACCAGTGGCGTGGTTTGAAGTCCATTTACTCATAAAAATTTTTGAGAAGTAACATAAAAAAGCCGAAAAACATTTCCTTACATGGCAAGACAAAACTTTCTGAAGCTACAATGTTTTTTTTTTAATTTTGTTTCAAAATAGGCTGTATAAACAAATTTTTAAGTCATGCATGAATATGCAATTAATAGCCGCTTCTAAATAATTGAAATTATATTTGTGTACTCTTATTTACGACCAGGCTGAAGATATTACTTGAAATCACAACATAATCGTCTGAGGGCCAAACTAAATTGCTTTTTACTTGGGACCAGACTTTAATTTCTCTTTCCACTCAAAAGCTTTCCAGTTTTAAAACCAGCTCTTGACAATGCACCACTACAATCGTTTTCCAAGGCAGGACGGTTCTGACGCTCGTATTAAATGAGCAGCAGACACGGACTCCCTCATAAGAGCCATAATGCAAATGGTTGACGATCGTTAAGCGCTTCTGATGATAGGTTTGGGTAATTGCCTGTCACGTTGGCCCAAAATGTTTCGTTGACGGATCGTGAGCAGCCAAATAATTTTCTAGTTCTAAAAATTCTTCCTGCGGCTTATTCGAAATTCTGTAAGTTTTGCTGACAAATGAGCTCCGGTTAAAAAAAACTCATTCCCTGCCGTTACCAATTCTTAGAACTAACCCTGAATTTCTTCACGCAGCTGCTCAAACTCCCTCCCTGCTTTATAAAACAGCCGCAGTTAATTTTACTAACCAAAATAAGGGGGGGAAATTACAGAAAATATCTTCAACCGCACCTGGCGAATGGTGTACCGAAACGGTACCGTAGGAGCGCGGATAGGCGTTCCTAGGGAAAATAAAAACATCCCTTAATTTACTGATAATACGTGGTTTGTGATGGCCATGGCTCCAGACTGTCAAATATGGAGAGCCGATGGCAGCGCATACTCTAACCAAACAGGGGCCAAACAATGAGCCGCACCGCAGTGTAGCGTGTACTGAGACTGTCAACCGCTTTTTGTATCTGATTCAACTCTAGTAATAAGCTATGTATTATTCATTAATAGCTGTACCACCGCAGTTGATTGATGAATAACTTAATTATTGTCTTTATGTCGTTCCCAGATACGATTCTTTTTTTTGCAGCATTACTACTGGCGTAAACATAGACAAGTCTACATGTCTCTCACACTGCTGTTTTACTGACTCTCATTACTAACACAGGTGGTTGGCAAGCAGCTGGGAACAGAATGTATGCTGGCAAACGTGACTGTTGGACGCGCAACAACTGCTTCTCTGAAGGAGCTCATCTGCTCCGCCTACTGCCTGCGCACCACCGACTGCCGAGCCTTCTGCATCTCTGAGGGTGAGAACTTCGACTATGAGCACTCAAGGGCAGGGATATTACCGCTGTTCTATCATGCAGTAGTTTTCTCTTTTTTTAGACCAAGTGCCCAAAATACTGAATGCTGTAGAAGAGTAGCAACACTGAATCCTGCAAGCATTCAAGTCAGCTGTTAATTTTTTTTTCCTTTAACAGTGTTTCGGGATTCCCAGTGTTGCAAAGGGCTTCATTTGAGTTGTTCTACCTGTTCGTGGCGGCCTCGGTGTGAAGATTTAGAAATAATAATAATACATAACTTTCATCCCACGTGGTGAACACATTGTGTGCCGTTATGATATGTTGTTTCTGCAGCAAAGACACAAAGCATACTTTATTCAAACCTATAAGAGTTCAAGGAATTCATAGACGATGTTCCGAAAAATTTAAGATAAAAATTCCGTTTAAGTGTGATGTCGCTAGACAAGGTAAGTCGGGGTAGTCAGCAAGTCACTTCTAGAACGACTGCTTGTTCCACCTCAAGCGTGCATAGGCACGCACGCTCGCCAGACTACGTAGGCGGAAGAATGTATTACGCAGCACGCGTAACCAGTCAAGCAGCTTTGTGCCGTGAATAATAGCAGTTACTATTTTACCCCTAGAAACTGCCCTCATTTCCCCACTTCATTTGTATTGTTGTTGAGTCGTACATTAAATGGCAGCTTAGAAGTCATTTTGGCTCGATAGGCAATGTAAGTAAAGTATCTCTGGTGGTAAAATGCTAAAACTAATAATAACATAAAGATAGAGCGGCTGAAGATAATTTTCTGATACAATTTGAAGACCTCGGTTAGTTTATGTTCTGTATGCACAAGAATTATATTAAATTGAAGAAAAATTATCAGCTTTAACGAAATAAGCAACCGTCCACCACTTCCAAAGAGTCTTCAATAGGATTATTGCTTTTGCTTTGAAAACAAAGAAGTTCAAATTGGCTGTGCATTATGAAACGCTTCAATCAGTTAAATGTTCATGAGATGAGATGCGGATACAAAACTGTGGGAATCTGAATCTTTACACGCTTGATTTTTATTCTTTTTGATATTGTCATATTTCAAAATCATTCATACTTTAATAACGACAATTACTGTAGTAGTCGCGATCTGTTTGTTTGTTTGTTTGTTTGTTTGCTTGTTTCCAAAAATGCAAGCCGTGAACAATTGTGAAATCCGTAATAGCTATGAACTCGTTACTAGAACTGAACCAGTGCGAGTGGGTGTCCCAATTGAGGGTGCGTTCAAAATGGGCTTTACCTTCACCTTTTTTTAGCCTTTGGTGAGAGCATTCAGGTGTGTGGCACAGGTGAATAGTTAGCTTCACCAACCCGGTAAAATTTTTGCCGTACATTGTCTGTCACCAAAAACCTCTGAAAGTCATAGAGCGGTCTTCAAGAAATTTTACAACATGTTAAGGAGAAGATGATTAACTTTCGGTGAAGAACATTTTTTATTTTATTAGTTAGCTACCTTTTTGACCACCTAATTCAAACAATTCTAATTATTCAATTCCGAACACCTGTAGAGTGTTAGAGTATTGTACGAGCGAGTTTGTTACGAGTAAGTTTAATATTCCGTATAGTTTTATTTGTACGAGTTTAATACGAGGGAGTTCAATATGCCATATGATGAGAATGGTAACATCACCTAGCGGAACAACAGTAAGAACACCGATGGTGTATCTAACTGAACATTATGTATTGTGCATTGTAATAATTGTGTTGATACTTGTGTTAATGCTTGTGTTAGTACATGTGTTAGTGTACTGTGCACCAGGATATCTGCATGCTCACAGCATAGAGAAGATTACCAACTAAGGCGAAGAATAATGCGCTGAGACACACTTGTCATCGCATTCCTTGTACATCAAGAACATCTGCATTCGGTAGAACAGCCAATGAGCCAAGTTAGAAAAATGACGTGACTCTCGCTCTTTGTTATCAACAACGAAGCCTGGCTTAACAAGGCAATTAGGTAAGCTGACCAAGGAACATCGGCGCGAAGGTGCATGTAGCGAGAAGCTGCTCAGCCGAATTAATATGAAATATTTAGCATTTATGAGATGGAACTAATGTGTAATTAGCTAACAGCTGCAGAGATTGCACTTACTTGGTCAAGCTGACCACGATAGCTAAAAGTATATAAACATAGAGGATCCCTGAAAACAGGCTTTTCGAATGAGCAGTCCTAGTGAAGAGGGCCGGTAGCATTGCCATCATGGCTTCAGTCTTACTGCGTTGCATTGTTTCTTTATACTAGTGTGGAAGAATGAACACGAGTGGTGTGACTGGCGTTTACTTCACCAAGACTTGGAAGAATGCTTCAAACTCTGTTCAGGACGAGACGGTCTTTACCAATGAGAGAAGTCGAGCTTCGTAACCTCTAAGTTGTAGCAGAGGAAGTTAAGGATTTAGTTATCATTAACTAAGGGTCGTCTCTAAGAATAAGATCAGAGACAAGAGAAGTACTCGCAAGCAAACTTCTCACACTACAGAAGAAGAAAAGACTTACTTCTTGTATACTCATTAAGAAAGTAACGCGTTTTCTCATTCTCATATTAACGAACAGCAAATTTCCAAATTTTCGTAATGATTTGTTTGTCTATTTGCATGCTTTTATCAATATTCTTTTTAAGTTTCTGAGCAACATGCCCAAAAAAGTAACCAGCAAATCTATATGAAATTTTGCAGAACTTGTTTGAAATCAGGCACAAGTGACCGAAAGTTTGCTGATAATCTGTGTGACTGTTCGTGTATTTGGCTAAATGTCTGTCACATTGTTTCTCAGAAAACTTTTGATCTTACGCATTTGTAATTTTCATTCTAAATCGACGTTTTTACTCTAGTAAGAAGTGCGAAGCAGCTTCTGCTAATTTATTGCAAGGGTTATGGCACAGCACCGCACGCGCCCACTAACAAAGGAGCCGACGAGAAAAGCGAACAAATGGCTGTGACTTGATCCTTTTATTTAAATATAGAATTACATGGTATATTGAACATATTGTCGTCGCTGTTTTTGTTTTCATGAGATAAAAATGGATCGTGAACGTAAATTATCACGGTTTTCTATTCAGCACTTGCTTCAAAACCAATCGCTTCGGATGTTCCTGGAAGCGAATCATACCCTGCTTTCGCTCCAAGGGCATCAAAAATATAATTCGTTACTACACCGTCGCATTATCTAGCGCTGTCATTCGTCAGCGAAGCAGTGTTGTGACCGCAAAGAAATTTTACTCTGCGAATCCAGTTTATTGACAAACCAACTAACTTGTCTTTATTGGTTTGATGAGTTACCGATCTCTGATATATCTTGTAACAAATTCAGTGTTAAGTAAGATAAAATGTATGTAGGTAAAGCGTATATGCCGACTTTTTCGCCTTCGAACTGCAATACTCTCACTCTAATTACTTCTTGCAGACGAGCAGACGTGTGCCCTGTACTCCCTGTACGTGGCAGTACGCGCCGATCACAACACGGGCCCCGTGTACCAAGTGTGCTACACCTCCTGGGGCAAACGTGAGGACCTGGTGCGTAAGGACTCCCCTGTCACGGTGTCCTCTACGTTTAGTGCTGAATTCTCCAAAGAACTGGGGGTGGACGGGCTATATTGCCAAAACAGAAATGGTTTCTCACGATTCGTCACCTCTCCCGAATACGAACCGAGTTTTCTGATCGACCTGGCCACCATAACAAAGATCAAAACCATCGAAGTAGGGATAGAGATAGTGGCTGGTTTCGAGAGCGTCGAGGTATCTCTCGGAGACTCTACTGACTTCCTGACCAACCCTATCTACGCAGCCAATGTAACTGTTGACGCTGAGGAAACGCAGTATGTAATTTATGGCAATGCCAATATCGCCGGACGCTACCTCGCCTTCTACAGGCAAGCTCAATGGCCGGTGCTTCTCACTTTCTACGATCTACAAGTTCTGCCAGTTGTCTAATAGCATAAACTCTGCAGTTTATACAATCTGCCGGTTCTACTAGCTGTCTAATCGCACAAACCCTGGAGTCTATACGATCTGCAGGTTCTTCAAGAAATCTAATCGCACAAACCAGGAGGCCTCTCTTTTGTCGTTAGAACCCTTTTATTTAAACGATCCGTAGTAATGAAATTCATTTTAGCCACAAGATAACTTGTTTAAAGAACTTCGAGGTTTTGTACAAATTCTAACTTAACTTCTAAACAGGCCTTTGGTGAAGAGCTAAATTAATATGTGCTTTCTTTTTCTTCAATAACTATAGAGGAAATCAATGACGCGCATTTGTTTGTATTACAGGCTGCATCATTATATGTATATGGCTTAGATAAAAGAAGTTTAGCGTGCGCATTGTTTCCTTTCGGGTGCAGAATTTCTGAGTATATTGTTTTAAATTAAATCGATGAGGTGAGGTGGAGTCTCACTTGCATTTCTCGCAAATAGTGCTCACTAAACGTCTTGAGCTCGTTCTATGCATGCATTTTTCTTATTATGAGCTCATTTTGATGGAATTTCCTATAGTTTTGCTTGGTTTCAAGTTGGGAAATTTTAATAGCTAGTCCACAAGTGCAATCATATTGACTTCAAATTAGCCTTTTGCCATGAAACCCGAAACGCTGCTCAGAAAATCCAGAAGGAAGACTTTAGCAGCTGATTTAAAGGCCTGCTAGCCTATTCGTTTGAAAGCGAATGCTGGTAATTATCTTCGAACTGAAACGGATCAGGGCAGGAAAACACCGATTGAAGTGGCGGGATCTGCACAAGAATCTCTAAAATGAAAGCATGTGCATCAAGAGCAACGAATGTGATTCTCACAAAGACTTTCTGGGTCGTGACAGAAGAGTACAACCCAAGTCTCTCGTTGGTGTAAACCATATAAAACCTACAGAGTCCAACAATACTCCCCAATGGGTCAGATTCAGTACCAGCTGGCTGAGCTAACAAGTCGATGCAACAGACTCTAGTGACTGTCACCAGCTGAAGCCCAGACCGGTGAGCAATACTCCAATACAGTTAGAATACCTCTTTGTCACCGGAAGCAGAATTTACCTTACGCATGAGCCCCATCTTACTAGAAGCGCGTAACACCAGTCGCCTAATATGCGGCTCGAAAGTTAGCTTCTCAGTAATGATGACACGGAAAATCTTTGCTCCTGAAGCAAAGTGTCATCTGTATTCAGATGTCAATACTGCGGTAAAGTGTCCGAGACCGACCCTCAATCAAAGACTTGGTCTTACTGGCATTCAATTTCACTAGCTGTACCCGTGAAACTTTCACGGCTTTGCAAGACCTTTCAGACGGACCCGTGAAACGTTCATATTTTAGCGTGGTAATACCGCACTTACTCTACAACCCTGGAACTCGATATATCAAGACCATCCTGTTATTTTGGCTGATAATAATTTCCAGCAGTAGCGTAGCCATGGGCCGGGAGCATAGGAGGCCGCACTCCCTCCCAAAACAGTCTCAACCTTCCCCCCCCCCCCAACTGACACCCACTGCATTGCTTAGGGCTTAGCGTGTTTTGTCAAGCAGTTCCTCACCCCTCCCACCACGAGAATTTTTCTGGCTACGTTACTGATTCCCAGTGAAGCTGCTCCGTCTAACCAAAAACCACGAAATTCCCATGCTAAAAAATCTTTAAAAAGACCTTGCCCAGCTGCGCCGTTCTGCTGATCCCCACCGTATCATAGATACCCAGCTTCCTGAAGTCATCGAAACTCTAATTTTCTTCCGTCTATTAGTGATGAAAAGCATGACACACACCGCGGGTAGGTAGGTAGGTAGGAACAAGCGTATTAATATATAGACTAGCGGGACCCGTGGAATTCCACGGTTGAATAAAGACTATACTTTCCAAAATGAACCAATCCACGCTACACTATTGTAATTTACCTCAGTTTAACCTAATGCAGCTCTTATAACGTAGCCCACCCCGTCTGAGTAAACGTCCGTTGCTCATTCCAACTCAACAATGTCTGTTTATCCAGCCTAATTAAGTCGTATAAGCTAACGTGACCGGTGGGCATTCTCCGATTAGTTAATGCTCTCATTTTCTAAGATGTAGCAATCTAAGCAATACGCTACTAAAACGCGCCTTACCTAACTCAGCTCCTCTAACATAACCTACCACATAAATAACGCCAGTCACTAAATCCTCACGAATTCAGTCTAACGAAAAATGGGAACGTTACTTCTTACTCTTCTGATTACGCTACTGCAGTGTGGGTGCAGCTGGAACCCCTCAGAAATTCCACAGAACAGAAGCAATGTTCCTGAGTGATATCTCAGTCCCGTATCATCCGAATTTTCCCATATCTAATACTGAAAGAACCTGTGAAAATTCTACAAACAAAAGAATTGTTCTTTAATTATGATTCCCTCGCACCCGTATCACGCATACCGAAGTTGAAAATGTCCCAAGTCTGGCCGCGAAGCGTCTACCCTAGACGTGCGAGCCGCATAGAAGCTGAGACACGAACTGGACTATTTCTTCCTTTGATCCCTTCCCGGGTCGTATCCATGAGTACCTCGGGACACTCTAATTTCCTTCTATCTATCAGTGAAGAGCGTGAAACACATGGTTAGGGAATGTTTTCACTCGCCTGATTTAATTTGAGGTAGTGCTTCTAACTTAATCCACATTGTCCGAACTAACATCCGCCGCTTAACCCTGTCTATTGTCACGCATTCCGTCTCTAACGTGAATCGTGGGAAACCCGTGAGAATTCGACGAATTGTTAATGCTCTCACTTTATAAAATGTATCTCTCATGTTCTCTCAGCAGAGAATTCGCTCTTGAGTCTTGATAAAAACATAGAAACACGACGGTACTTCTTGCAATGTTCTCCTTTTATTTG
>LQNS02001154.1:1132116-1142509 GCA_001587735.2 Parhyale hawaiensis
ATTCTGTTTTGAGTTTCGCATTTACGTGTGTCGGTTCTATGTCCTAATTTACGGTATCGCAGGAAGTTATGATATGACTTGCGAGATGCGTTACGGGAGCGTTTGAGTTTCCGGCCCCTGGACCTCTCTTCCAGCATTTCAGTCATCGTCATCAAAGTTTCGAAGGGCTGGAGCTGTCTTCAGAAAGCCGGTATCCTATCTACGATGATGTAAGCAATGCAGTGATGACTTCGTCGTAAGAGTTCCTGCAGAAATCCACAATATAATTATACACAGCTGTTGATTGGTTGGTTGTTGGTTGGGTGCTTGGATGCAAGGAGCTTGCATAGAGAAGGAGGGAGCCAGTAGCCTAGCCCGTTGAAGCTCAAGAATCTCTTATGGCTGTCAGCCAGTTGTCGTATGCACCAATCGCATATCAGTAAAGAGTCTCTTATGGCCGCAGCCAGTCGCGTAAGTACCAATCGCATATCAGTAACTCGGTTCGTTTGCTGCTCCCCCGTGAAACTCACTGCTCCCCCGTCGTTTCTACCAATGAGCGTCTCACAGCCATAAGAGATCTGGTTGACTCGCTGGCTGTCTGTAACTGGGCTACAAGGCTCCCTCCTTCTCTATTGAAGCTCCTTGCTTGGATGCTTTCACACTTGGTTTTTCTCTCGGTTCCGCTCTTCTGTGCTCTCGACAGGTTAATTGAAAGCCTTCGCTGTCACTTTTGTGCGCAGTGGAAGGCTGTGTAGCGTTATCTACTAACATTCCTAATGCGAATTATTGTGCGTAATTAGTTGACGATTGATTCGTTCGTTATTAACCCCAAGTTGTTCGGTGGAGGTGATCGGCTAACCGAAGGGTATCTGTTGCAGTCAAAATGCACTAGTTGCTTATGCGTTGGAGGGAATAGTTTTTTCATTTCTAAACTTGGAAGGCGCGTACACCATAACTGGTCGAAAATATTCATCCGTTCATAATAATCGAGTGTGTCAAAAGGAGATAATTCCCCAGGAAAAAAGTAGTCATTGAGTCCGTAATAATGATGGATGCTCTCACACATGGTGTTTGTGCCGGAATGTGATACAATATGTTTGTAAACAATATATATTATTAAAAGCTGCTTGAATAGACTGCGAATAGCTGGGATCTTGCCGGTCAGGACTTTGCGATTCTCCTGCCATGCACAAAATTTATGCTCGCTGACATCGAACGGCATCGGCCTTGCTGGTGTGTGTCGTAAGTGATTTTGTATATTCATTACAGCAGGTAAAAAGAAGGGTTATGCCAGCGCCGAGTTACCTCTGCCGAGGAGGTTATGTTCTTGTCGAGTATGTTTGTCTATCTGCTGGCTCTTTGCCTGTAGTCAAGACAACTAAAAAAAATAATGGACAGACTTCAACGAAATCGATAGAGTTTGTTAGGTGCGTAAGGAGGAGCAGAGGACTGAATCATCAACATTCATAAATACTAGCGGGACCCGTGAAAATTCCACAGTCGGTTAGGTAATGCCCTCACTTTTATAATGAACCAATCCTAACCTACGCTATTATAACTAACTTTTGTTCGACTTAATGCAGCTTCTCAACCTAACATAGCGATGAATAGCGCCTGTTCCTTATTCCTAATGAACTACATCAAACCTCAAGTGCGCTGCACACGAGAGTCGAAACATGGCAACGTTTTTCCCTATCCTTCCTCTGGCGCTGCTGTGTATGCAACTTCGACTTATCTAATATTATTATCTTCAGAAACTGCTTAAACGTATCCCGAGCCGCGGCAGCTATTCTACTACAGCGAGGGCCACGTGTTCACTTTAGACTCTGTCTTTGAATTACTGATGAGTTTCAATTCACGTGCATTTTACCATCGATGTATCTTAATATTATTGATTCAACCGTTATCATTCGCTTCTGTGTTCCAACTCGTAAAAAGTCCGTCCCTAATAGTGTGGGCACACTATCGTGATAATTGCTAAGCCACTCAACTTTTAGCTTTGGCCGTCACGCTGCCGTGACTGCAACAGCGCTTGAAAGTCACGCTAAAACTGTGCATCATTGCAACTTTATACTAACTCAAAAGTAGGACGTACATATTCCTAAAGTTTGGCCATTGCTGCTTACGTACAAACTGCCAGAAACGACTCAAACATTAGTTATTCTCCTTAGTGGCATTTACAATGTCCAAACCGATACTGATTTACGGGACAATGCAACTTTTACGTAGGCGTGCCCGCGCCCTAAGTCACCCTGTACATGCACATTGCACAACATATTATCAAGACACTATATCACTGGTGGATCTCGCAGATATTTTACCAGCAAAATTTTTGTCCCTGTATAATGATTGATGATGGGTGATGACCATTACTCACGGTATAGCAATCTTGCTTTTAGGAGGTACTTTTCTCATTGTTTCTCTTCTATATTTACACGCCTTCGCTATCCTTTCTTTCTCATCGTCTGAAGATAACATTATTTAAACTTTCATATACTTAACGTTTCCATTTTTTCATCGGTGTATACGATTACTTCAATTCTACTGCGGGACCCGTTGCTGCTTTACACTTGATGTGCGATAGCCTGCCAATATAATACAACACTCAGGCCATTAAAAAAATTGGTTCGTGTCGCTGAAAGTACTTTTTCTGTTAGTTTACGTCACTTCTCTAAACATCGCACTTGAAAAATGCAGTTTAGAATGATGCAGTTGAGAACAGCTTCATTTGAACCGTATTATGGCTACGATCGGATTTTCCCATATTTGGATCGTTATGCAAACCCAGCAACGTGAATATTGCAATAAATGAAATTTGGTATCATGGTAGCTATGATACGTGCAAACTGAACTTCATGTCTTTGCTTTGAAACTGACTGAAAATTTCAAGTGCGAGCTGAAAGAAAACAGCCGCGGTAGAACTTCTTCCAGCGAAAATCAGAGCTTCTTACAAGTCGAATTTTTCCCTCTCTATAAATGAAGAGCGTAGCATACGAAGGAACAAACGAAGTAACAACGCTATTAATATTATAGATATTGTGAAATTAACGAAGAAAAAGTTGACAAAGCAAAGCCCTCAAAGATGGCGGACCACCGACAGACATGTTCAATATCTGACCTAAATCCGAATGGGATCACTCTCAAAAATTTTGCATTCGTTCCGAGAGCAATTTCCAATGGGCCCTGAAAATTTCATGAACACCCGTGCAGCAGCTTTGGTGCAAGATAACAGAGACCGAAGATTTGAATTCTAACCGAAAATAAACCCCAAAATTGGCCCATAAGAACATCAACCAAGAAAATAGACCCCAGATTCGACAAAAAAATAAACTAAACTTTAATGAAATCAGAACCTTTTTCTAATTATTATATTGATTATTGAAAAAAATAATACGACGGATGTTTGGTTCAATCCCAAAAATACGATCTTTAGAAGTAAATTCGTAGTGTCAATCTAAAATCTGGACTGGATAATCAGATTGCTTACAAATTTAAATAAAATAAACTTTCATTAATTAAATCGAAGCCTTTTCTGATTAATTCATTGCTTATAGAAATGAAATATATTCTTATAATACGACGGAAGTCTGGTTCTAGCCCAAAATTTGATCTTTGGGGTACATTTTGAGGGTCAAACTAAAATCTGAACTGGATAATCAGATTCCTCATAAAATTAAATTACTTGTTCCTTGTAACATGGCAAACAGGCAGGCAAGAAGTTTAACCTATTATCTTGTATGCCGCAGTCGGTTCTCTGAGGTGGGTCGCTGGCTGAGAAATCCAGACGTATGTTGGCTCTGGTTGTAGATATAAACTAGAACGCCTGGTGGCGTAAAACCATTACGAACGGTAGGGGCTAAATACAACGCAGTCATTTTTGATGAACTAGGTTAGGGCACAGCCTCAATACCAGAAGGTAGATCGTTAATAATAACATAGGATAAATAGAACGCCTCGTGGCGTAAGACAGTCTGCCGCGTTGGAGGAAATTCAACTCCGTCATTTTTGATGGCCAGCTGGGCCTAGTTTTTTGGCATGAGTCACATATAGGTCAACCTACCAAACTCCCTGCAAAAAATTATGAACAATGCTCAACTCCTTTCAACATTTTTGGCTAGATGATCTGGGGGTTTAAACGTAAGCGATTATTGCTAAAAACTACGTAAAGTGTCCTCAACTTACGTTAGCTGTAGTTTACTATTACATCTGAAGAACTAAAAATCTACGGGTGAAAAACCACGTTTCTCGATAGATAAACGCTCAAAACGGGCCGTTTTTGGCTTGATCCGTCTCTATCACCGACCGACCACCCCTACTAGAGAACGCTTCCCAAGAGCTGGTCTGTGTAAGGTTAGGCGATCTAGGACTGGTTCTGCTAGCGTTCCTAAGTGTTTTTACTGCATTTATACGGGTTTTTAGTGTTTTTTTTTAGTTTTTAGGTAAGAATTTTTCTTATGCTATTAAGAGTTTTTTTAATTAGCGTCAATCTTTGATTGGCCTCACATAGCGTCAATTTTAAATCGTTTATTTCGGTTTTTTAGTAGAAATAAACCTTGTTTTTTATCTTATTTGAGGTTAGCAGAACCAGATCTGGCCCAACCTAACCTTACACGTACTGTACGTATTCATTGGCCTGTAGGTTAATTACACTTAAAAATCTATTAAACCATACAATTACACCTAATGCAACAAAATTACACTTAATGAACCCTCTTACACCTAAAGCTTTCATTAGCTATATATATATATATAACTAATGAAGGGCTTAGACGTACATAAGGCCGTTAGGAGTAATTTTCTCCCATTAGGTGTAATCTAACGTCCAATGAATACTTATGTGCAAGATTAGGTAAAAGGCAAAGACTTGTTCAGCTAACGTCCAAATGAGCTTTTTCTAATCTGGTTAGGTTAAAGGCAAGGACTGGTTCTGCTCATGACCTCAATATACCATAAAAACACTAAAAAACCCACATAATAGCAATAAAAACACGTAGAAAACGAGCAGAACCAGTCCTTGCCTGGAACCTAACCTTACCCAGGCCAGCTCATTGGAAGGCGTTCTCTAGTAGGGGGGTGGGGGTGGGGGGAGGGGTCGGTCGGGGATAGGNGGGGGGGGGGGGGGGGGTCGGTCGGTCGAGGATAGGGGCGGATGAAGCCAGAAACGGCCCGTTTTGAAAGTTTATCTGTTGAAAAACGTACGATGAAAATCCCGTAGACTACCGATCGTTGGATTTAATAGCAAAATTACACCTAACGGGAGCTGATGACAGCTAATGTAGGCGTTAGTCATACATGCATACAGTTAAACCCTAATCTAGCTATAAATATACTTAAATCTTCAAGGAAACCATTACATTATCACCTCTCTCATTGCGTTAGCGGAGGATAAACAAGTTGTGCGGTACAAATTGCAGACCGTGAGGCTGTGCCTGCATTTGCCCCGCTTTTTAAGCTTTTTATTTTATTATTATTATTTTTTTTATCCAAAATATCAATACTATACTAATAGATACACTAGTGGCGTAACACACAACGCGTTTGTAAATATACTATATTTCTTTTGCTGTGTAATTTCTCGTTGTAAATGTACTATAGATCTTTTGAAGTGTGATTATATTCAGCCTGTCGTATATTCACAGACACACTGTTGTGTAACGTGAAGCGCATTTGATGACTTACTATGTTTATTTTGATGTTGCATTACATGCAGCACATTTGATGACTTACTATGTTTATTTTGATGTTGCATTACATGCTGCGCATTTGTAGATTTGCTATGTTATTTTGATGTGTAATTGTATACCATCTTTGTCCTGAGAACTCAGGACAAAGATGATATACAATTTCGAGGCATCATAATATTACGCCACATAACATGTGCAACGTATAGATCAAATTGTTTTAAACATTTTTTTCTTTAGTTTAATTTTTTATCTATTTTGTTATTATTAATATTTTTATTATTCCGCCTCAGGGGTAGATGCTGGCTGGGCCCTTTCCATGCCAAAAGATTGAGGGTCCCAAGTGCCTTCTCCGTTGAACATGTTGCAGCTTGCAGCAGTTGCTGCTGACGAGATTTTTTTCTCCTAGATAGGCTCTCAATACTCCCCCTCTGTTCCGGGAGGTGGGCCGCTAATTGAGGTGACCGACCTATACCACGAGGCCTCTACCTTCTCCCGTACGTACGGAGGACCATGAAAGAGACCGTCTGCACGGGCGTAAAGTAATCGAACTGTGTAATCAAAGATAGAATGGAAACGTTAAACAAACTCTTTCGTCTGGCAAATTTTGCACCGTGTCAGCTTTAAGTATAACGATAAAAACACTCATGTTACGGTGTTAGCTTTAAGGCTAAGAATTAAACACTCATGGTGCTGCGCCCTCCTGATATGTTGAGTACCGCATCCATATGAGAAAATGAATTATTTTCACTCTGCTTCTTTGCTAAAATTCTTAAGGTAACCGTGACAGACACTCTTTCGAGCATAGCAAACATCTTAGTTAATTCATATCTTCTAACGTGATCTCTGCTTACTTTTCTTTTCTAATGTTCCACAGGCCGTTGTATATAAATAAATCCTTGTCTATCACAAATAGGGAAATCACGGTTTTACAATGAATTTTATTGGAAATGTGCAGCGTCACTTTCACTGTAATCTAATTTATCTATTCTATTTTTTCAAGTTTTTTCCAATATTATCATTCTTAGCTATTTCTTGTAATACATGTCCGTTTCTCATTCACTCCTGAATATGGTTACCTGGTCGATGTATTCTAAATTTTCCATCGCACTTTCCTCCTCTTTTTTTTTTAAATCCCTGTAACCGTACCGTCTACAACTAACACGCAACGACTTGCCCTAGCCCACTTTAGGCTGTATACTGTATTTCATACTCTCTTTAAAAAAAATAAAATTTTCACCCCAGCTCTGTGTAACCAACGCTCCTCTCAACGGAAAATAATGTCAGTATCATCTCCTTATTTAGATGCGGGCATTGCACTAGTAGATCATTGCAAACTTAATGCCAATTGTCTCTTATGTTATTTTTAGTATTATTCTTATGTTAGTTCTAAGCACTAGTGTATCTATTGTTTGTTTGTCTGCCTCATTTATCTCAATGCCGTAGCTCAAAAAGTTATGAATGGATTTTTATGCAATTAACATGAGTTGTTATTTGTTTTAGAAAGAGGAAATGACTAAATTTTGGTAATGATCTGTTTGTTCGTTCGTTTGTCACTGTTTTTAGCTTTATGCTTGTTAGCACAATAGCTCAAAAAAATAATGAACGGATCTTTATGAAATTTATAAGGGTTATTAGTCATGTTAAGACATAAATTATTAAATTTTGGTGCAGATCGGTTTGTTCGTATATATGTTTGACTCATGTTTGTCTTAACGTTTGTTAGCAGTATAACTCCAAAAGTTATGAACGGATCTTCAAGAATATTGCGCAACTGTTATTACTATCAAAGGGCGCAAATAATTAGATTTTGGAGTTTATACAAAGAAAACTATGGTTTCAGAGCCAATTTGAATTTTTTGCTACCGTTGCCTCGTTTGGCGGAGGTATGCGCTCTCAGAGTGCTCTAGTTTTTATTGTGACTCTGGTGTTATCAACAGTGCATTCTGGAGGACCAATTACTCTGCCTTTAGCGTCATGCACCTCAATATTCGCTCTGCTTTCAGCAATGGGGACGAGTTTCGTGCCTTTTTAGACATGGTCAATTTTTTCTGTATTATAAAATGGGGCAGATCACTTTTTTCCTGGACAAATTTCAGAGTTGCGAAATAGTTCATTCCCATGACACAAAAGCTAAGGGTAAGGCCGGCTGCACACTAACAACTTTCGTTGTCGATAACAGCCTAGACGCAACTTAGCTTATCCGACTGCGCAGCCGTGGTCGTGACTTCAGCATAACGTTAATGAACATCGTGCTGTAATTCTTAAAATACCAATCGTTGAGAATACCAACCGCTCATAATTAAGAGCGATCGTTGAAAGTTCAACATTGCCACTCGCTAGGGTGTAGAAATTGCAGTAGCGACTGAAATATTTGAAAATTTTTGAAGCAGCTCAATTTTGTGCAAGCTGAAGCCGTGCCGTAGCTACGTACTCGGATAAGTTGAGTTGCCTCTAAGCTCCTAGCGGCAACGAAAGTTGTTAGTGTGCAGCCGGCGTAAGAAGTTGCTGAACTGTCCTCGGGTGACTAAGACGAAGTGCTTTGATTCCTTCCACCACCGATCTGTTCAAGTATGAAATTCCTTGCCTGTTGCTCTCCCGGAGTTAACCAACGTCCGATCTTTCAGGAGGGCTTTGAAATCCTATCTGCTATTTATTCAGTAATTTGACCGATGTGCACATTCACGTTCGATATTGTGCATGTTCAATACTGTGCATTATATTCAGTCCCCTCCGGGGGCATAGGATGGGCCATAGCCCATAGGGTTAGGTTAGTTAGGTTCGCCCATCCTATGTTATGGGGAGTAGCGCCCCCAGGGGGTTTGAGTAGGTTACCTTAGCCATTAGCTAGGCCTTCGGGACGTCTGTCTTTCGTNTTGATCCTGTGTGGGAACACCTTCGTGCATGGGTTCCCCGTTTTCTGTCGACATACTATATGTCCCTTCCTTTTCCTCTCTTAGAAGAGCTTAGTACTTATTTAGGGAGGCTTAAATCTTCTTATAATACCTAATAATAATAATTATATTCAGTGGATCAGGTGGTGCAGGGTGGTGCTCTTGCTGCGGAGTCTTCTGCGGGTGGCGTGAGATGGCGCGGGAGCTTCAGCTAGGTTCGCCCGACATGGTCCGGGGAGTTGCGCCCTGGTGAAGCCTGCCGTAATGCTATTGTTTAGCCTAACTGGACCTTCTGAGTGTCCTTTATACTCCCCTCTGCTATCGCGCTCCAGCTCGTGATGAGCTGGTGTGTAAGTTTTATCTATCCTTTAATTTTTTTTTCTGATTTGGTGAAGTGTGGAGCACAGTAATGCGTAGGCTAAACTAGGTTCGTGCTTTTATCAGAGTGCCGCGGCTTATCGCTCTCTCTCTCTCTTGAGCTTTTGCATTTTGGACCAAAGTGGTGGTCGATGACAGGCGGCGTTGAGCGTGAGGTGACATGCCCTGGGGGCGCTACTGGCCTCCCACTGCTTCCGCCCTACGCGGGCCGCATGGCACTGCGTCAATATGCGTGACTGCATAAAAGTTTTGTTATATGACTGCGTGAACGTCAGTATTTTAGGATTTGCCCGAATAGTTAGTACGTAACTAGCAGTGGGCTTGAAATCATCTGAAGCTGTGGAACTGTTAGTAAAATTTTCTTTTCGTTTTTTTTATTTTGTAATTTTATCCAGTGATTTCAATAAAATTATTATTATTGTAGAGGTATTTCAAGCAAGAAGTGCATTCAGATAAAGGGAAAAGAATAAACCAAGAAGGTTGTAATGGGAGAAGAAAGCCTCCGCTCTCTTTGGGCGAGTGCACGCATGGCTGAGTCACTTGACGAGAGCTGGCGTTTTGGACCCCCTAAACTGACTGAACCGCTCCCATGCAGAGGGCCGAAGGCTGTAGTCAGCCCACAGGAAGATACAGACAGGCAGTTCTTCAATATTTGTGCAAGAAAACTGTGTCTGAAGATTGATATCACTGTGCTCACTTTGTTACTTTCATCATAAGTTGGTATTTAGGATACAAGTTTCATTTACAAACCTCCATCCGCTCAAAATTTCGTCTATGGTTAATGGCTTTAAAGCTCTGAACTCAGGACTCCGTTCTATGTATACGGGCTCTGTGAGGCAATGCCGCTCTCCGATCGGAAACGCCGTTCAGCCAGTTCAACGGAAAAGTTTACTCGAAACGCTCCAGTAGGGTACCTACTTCGTTACGATGCGACGCGTTACCCTCGAAGGTATTAGCGCCCCCCGTAGGGTAAATATGTAGAGAGGGTGCACTCCTCCCATTACAACCTCTTTGGGATAAACTTTCGCCATCTTCTACAACCAGGACAGCGAGCTCTACGAAGACGTAACTCAATTACAAAATCTGCAACCAGTCTTATTTTCCGCCAATCTATATATTTCCTTAATTAAGAGCGGACATTAAATAAATAAATTGAAACACCAAACGTTTTATTATCTAATCTAATACTAAGAATAACCGTCGTGTGTTTATATATTTATATGTTTGGTGTCACGCATTTAACGAAATAGATAGGCGGAATTTAGCCCAGGTTGGAGACTCTGGTTGTCCTCTCAAGCTCCATTGATAGTAGGTATTAGGTATTATAAGAAAATTTAAGCCTCCCTAAATAAGTACTAAGCTCTTCTAAGAGAGGAAAAGGAAGGGACATATAGTATGTCGACAGAAAAACGGGGAACCCATGCACGAAAGTGTTCCCACACAGGATCAACGCGCATGGGA
>LQNS02001154.1:1183130-1202810 GCA_001587735.2 Parhyale hawaiensis
ACAAACAAACAAACGGATAGACATATCTTCACCAAAAGTTAATCATCTGTTCCTCTTAACATACCTAACAATTCCTGTAAATTTCATCCAAATCGGTTCATAACTTTTTGAGTTATCTTGGTGACAGACAGTCAGACAGACAAACACGACGAAGACATAACCTCCTTGGCAGAGGTAACGAGCTAGTTTCCAAAGCGCAGTGGGCTTCAGAAAATGCTGTATTTTTGGGCATAGATGATAGAAACTTCAGCTTTTTATCGTTAGTTAGGGTTAGAATGTCGTTGTGTCTCCTCTTGTTATTCAGTAGATGAATTTCCTTCTATCTAACTCGTTATGAGCGTGACGAAGAGAAGTTCCAAGTAAGGGAGCAAATAAGCAAGCAAGATAGCAAGTTAGCATGTAAGTAGCCAACAACTGTGTAATATTATTTTATGAATTACTGCAAGAAATTTGATGAAAGTTTCGTCACTGCTTTGCTCTAGCCGTGAGAACCTTCAATGATCTCGTTCCTCAACTAAAGAGCTAGAAGGAAGCTCCATGTAGCTGATACTTGTGAAAATTATGCAAAAAAAAAATGTTTTAAGGTAAAACATCTTAGACTCGTATCATGTATACAAAATGTGAAAACTTATTCCAAGTCAGACAGGGCTGTAACTTTTCATTCTGCGAATCAAAGTATTCAGCACACTAAATAGAGTGGCATCGCGTGTCACTATAGTAAATAATTGTAATTTGGCGATAATAGCCCTAGGTTTGGCGCTTGGGAATTAGCGACAAAAATGTCCATCTGGTTGAAAAATTGACATTAACTGGAGACACAATTTTGCCTTTACTATTTGCGTGAGATGTAAAGAGGTGGAATTTAGGTAGCATAAAAAAACTTTTTGGTAGTATGTGCTATGAACACAAGATGAATGAATGAATTGGTTTTACGTCACGATCTCCTGCATCTCCCAAGGAAGGATTACGGTCTTGGACGGTGCCCAGCTACTGTCAGGACTTTGCTGGAGCTTAGGCCCTTTATTCACCGGATGCCCTTCCTGTCGTGAAGCAATGACGCTTGCGGGACTCGAACGCTCAACCTGCTGATGCAGCAGCGAGCGCTCTAACCACTACGCCACGGCTAAGAACACAAGATGATTACGATTATTCCATATATTGTGCACAGGGAGAATCAAAACGGCATTTTGGTAATATATTTCGTATTCACATATACGAACAACGATACATTGGATAGCACAAGGCCGGAGCGCTTGTATTATCTTCAGCATTCATCACTTGCTATCATGCACTTGGCAAACGCGACTACCGTGCACTTCGTTAACTGCAACATCTCATTACCGCCCTAGTTATTCATTGGGGAAGATTAGAAACATGGAACCAGCATAGCTCTCCACTTCATTATCAACTGTCGGTATTCTCTTCCGTGCAAAATATGCCTGTTCTAATTTTATCTAGAGCTAGTCAGTGTTGTCCGAGCGCTTCTGCAGCGTAGGTCACCTACAGCCTACCGTACAGCCTACCCTCACCGACCTACTCGATAGGTAAGTACTCTATATATTCAAGTGCTTGCGCTCCCAGAATCCAATTTTAAGTTGTCGGGGTAACTTTAAGTGAGACTGCAAATATGTGGAGCCCAAACACCTCAAGAGACCCAGTTTTACTAATGATAAAAACTGGATATTTCGTACACAGAAGCGTCTGGACCTGTGACGTCCACAGGTACCACTTATTGGGAGCGTATCAGAGTAGGCCGAAAGAGAATCCCTTTGGTACTGAGGCGTTAAGGCTTCAGAGAAAACTCTCTAGCCCAAGCATATTATGGCATGAACGAAACTGTCACAAGACTTGTTTATTAGACGCAATTTATAAAAATAATGTTACGTATGTAAGACGCTAAATCGGTTACTGAGATTGTGATCTGATACTATTTTTGTTGTACTTTATTTATTTTTTACTAGTATTTCAACCGTTTGCGATTTATGTTTGGATTCCATATACATGCAGACATAACCGTTAACAGCGTTAGATTAGCATCATGCATGTTGTTAATAGTTTTCGATTATCATTATGGTTCTTCATTACGACTGCTCTTTCACGTACCATTTTCTGACGTGATGGAGGGGAGCATTTGGCTACTGACCTATGCTCGCTGCTGGACAAGTAGCACACTTGCATTGAGTGTAGACAGTCTAGAGGACCAATCAACGCAGTGATGACGTCATATCTGGTTACTTTCGAATACCAGCCAGTCAGGGGACGATTCCAGCCATTGGCTGACGCAAGTGACCAGAGATGACGTCATCAATAAATTAGTCAGTGGATTTGATTTTCTGCACTCTCTGTGAAATCTATGTCTAGGTCAACCCCCCTGACTGCCTGCAAAACAATTCTGAACATTGTTCAACTCCTTCTCCCTCTTTTAGGGTAGACAAACAAATATATACTTAAATCTTCAGCAAAAATACTATCACCTCTCTCACTTTGTTCGCGGGGGAAAAAAGTAGTGGATTTCGCATCAATGCATGACAGACAAGCGGGTGGTTTACCTTTTGGATATAAAAGAATCCTTCACTCACTAAATAGATCGACTCTCTATCGGCAAAATGACTATATAAATATATATATATATACATATATGTATACTGTATATATACATAGCTTTCTTCATGTTATTATTGTGAAAACGCTGTCAGCCGCTCGGAAAATCCAGAGTAGTTAGGGCCACCATTAACATGTAATCACCTAAAGTTAACACTCCCATATTGCAAGGTGTTGCTCTATTTTCTCTAATAACTATTTTGCTGCCAAAACAGTGTTGAAACAATTGTATGCAAACAATTTGCAATCCCTGAAAAGCCAAACCTCTTCCACTCACATCGTAGTGAATCACTTGATAGAAAGTCCCACGAATAATTCCGCTATTCCAGTTAAATCCCGGAAAATTCCCTCTTTGATTTTAAGACACTGGTTTTTGCGCGTCTGTTAACTACTCTATACCTCGAGTATTTAAATGGGACGAAATAATTATTTTTTGAGATAGGTAGCATGACCAAATCAATGCGATAGACTTGAACTTGTGCTAGTATAAGCGGCTATTTTAAGCTTCCATATTGGTACCCAGCTGACAATTATCTGTCATCTTAGGCAACACTGACTGGATGTTCGATAACTGGCATTCAGCGAGAATTATTATGATGTTGCACTCAGTGAGGAAAAAATAATGTTGATAAATGAAACATTTTACCAGGCCATAACTCACAAACCCTAAGCAACTAATTAAACACAATTTTATAAAACCATACGAAAATGATGGGACTACTCACTCGGTTGAAATTGTGGCTGAATGTGCACTGAACGATAAATTAAAGTATAACTAATTAATGTCTCTCCATATGAAAAGAGATGATATTGATAAGTAAAGGTTAAATCGAAACTGCTTCGAGTAACACTGTAAGTCATAGTCATATTTTCTACTTCTGGCCTGTAACGTGGGCAGTGAAGAATAGGCGGATATACAGTACATGATATTCAAGTAAATTAATCTTGTCAATTTCCAATGCCTGATTGTATTCTTATAAACCCAACTATGTGTCAATCAGAAGAGTTGTTCATATGTGAACTGTCTCGCCATTTAGCTTAGCAAAGCATGAGTCAACAGTGTCGCTCAGAATGTTTCTTTAAGTTATTACCTCCCCCAAGAAGGTTATGTTTTCGTCGGGTTTGTCTGTCTCTTTGTCTTTTTGTCTGTCTGTAACCAAGATAACTCAAAAAGTTATTGACAGATTTTGACGAAATTGAAAGGGATTGTTATATATGTTAGGAGGAACAGATGATTAACTTTTGGTAAAGGTCCGTCAATCCGTTTGTTTGTTTGTTTGTTTGTCTGTCTTATTTTTCTCAATGCCACAACTCTCAAAGTTATGGATGTATTTTTATGAAATTTACATGAATTGTTAGGTATATTACAAAGAGTAAATGACCTAATTTTTCTGATAATCTGTTTGTTTGTTTGTTTGTTTGTTTGTTCGTATGTTTGTTGCTGTGTTTGGTTTTATGTTTGTTAGCACAATAACTAAGAAAGTTTTGGATGAATCTTTATGAAATTTACAAGAGTTGTTAATAAAGGTAAAAGGCAAAAATGGTTCAATTTTTTTTACAGATCGGTTGATTCCTTTCTATGTTTGAGTTGTGTTTGCCATGATGTTTGTTACGCTATAACTCAAAAAGTTTTGAATGGATCTTCATGGAATTTACAGGAGTTTTTTATAATGTAAAGAGGCAAAAATGGTAAAATTTTGGAGGAGATCGGTTGATTCGTTCCTATATTTGAGTTTTTTTTTTTTATCATAATGTTTGTTACGAAATAACTTAAAATATTTTGAATGGATCTTTATGAAATTTTCAGGAGTTGTTAGTAATGCTAAAAGTTATAAATGACTAAATTTTAGTGCAGATCGGTTAGTTCGTTTGCATGTCTGACTTATGTTTGTCATGATGTTTGTTAGCAGCGTAACTCAAGCAGTTATGAAAGGATCTTCAAAGAAATTGCAGAAGCTGTTAATACTATTAAAATTAAGTCGCAAATGTTTAGATTTTGGAGTTGATACAAAAGAAATCATGGTTTCAGAGCCAATTTTACTTTTTCAATACAGTTGGCTTGCTTGGTGGAGATATGCGCTTTCAGTGTGCTCTAGTTTGGTTTAGAACTGAAAAAGCTTATATTTTTGTACCATTTGAAAGAAAACAGCGACGCTTCCAGCAAAACAAAGGTCGGATAAGTCTCATAAGGATGATACGTCCAAGATGTTTAAGGCAGAGCACCCTGACGTTTTCATGCTTTGATACGAACATAAAAATTATACTTTCGGACTAGGAATTGAGACAACTCTATCACTTGAATACATGGTCCTTCATGTTCATGTCACAGATATGTAAACTTGTCTCTTGACCTCACGGAAAGAAGGGAAAAATGACAATTTCCAACGCACAATAGTAATCTACTGCTGCTCTGTGATTATTGTTGGGTGGGGTACTCTCCAAGCAAAATAGTCGAATATTTATCAATTAAATCTTGAGAGCTTAGTGATATTTTTTTCCCCATTAGAAAATTATTTTAATTAGATTTATTTCAAATGTAGTTAGATGGAACAGTAACAAGATCGCATACGTAGCTCTTACCCTACAATTACCTTCTGTCAAGAAGGTTACGTTTTTGTCGAGTTTGACTGTTTTCGTGTTATTCTGTTTGGTCGTTGGTCTGTCAACAAGATAACTCAAAAAGTAATGGGTGGATTTTTACGAAAATGACAGGGATTGTTAGGCATCATAGGGGCAATAGATGATTAACTTTTAGTGTAGATCCTCTATAGCGTTTGTTTGCTTGCTTTTATCCCTGTATTCATGGTAACATAACTCAGAGAGTAATTGATGCTTCTTCATAAAATTTGTATGAATTGTTTAGAATGTTAAGAGGGGCAAATGACCCAATTTTTGTGATGATTTATTTGTGTGTTTGTCTCTATATTTTTATGTATATATGTCTATCAAAGACAGCCCAAAAAGCTATGAACGGAGCTTCTTGAAATTTGCAACCATTGTAAGAAATGTCGAAGGACACAAATGACCAAATTTTGGTGATGATCAACTAGACATCCAGGCTTCACGACTAATTTAATTTTTTTCTAACATTGCGTAACTTGGTGTCGGTATGCGCTCTCGAGTTTGCTCAGTATTTTTTTAGGTCAAAGGCTTCCTCAAAAAGGTTTTTTTTTCTTATATAGTGTATTTTTCCCCGTAAAATCCAAATCTGAATTCCGTTTTTGACGGTTGGATCTACTTTTTGAGTTATGAAGTTTGAAGTTCCCACTGACTTCCTATGGGAGCAAATAACAGGCGACCCCGATCGATGATGTTAGGTTATGTTAGGTTTCGCCTCATTCCCGAGGGTGACAAACTTGTCGCCAAGATTTTGGTGAGAAGTGCCATACTATGAAACCGGGAGATTAGGTTAGGTTGTTAGGTTAGGTTAGGTTTGGTTACGTTTAGCCAAGTTTGGTTAGGTTAGGTTCAGGTTAGGTTAGGTTAAAAATCTATTGACAACGTTGTCCATTCCACGGTGCTACCGTTCGGTATTTTCTCCCATAGGAAATCAATGGGTACTTCAAATTTCAATAACTCAAAAAGTAGATCTGACCGTCAAAAACGGTCTTCAGATTTGGATCTTACGGGTGAAAATACAGAATTTAAGAAAAAACACTTTTTTGGGGGATGCCAATAAAATAGAAAAATTCCGTTACTTCTTTTTTAGTTATTATTATTTTTTCAGCAACATTGTGCCCGTTGTATTAGACCAACGGCCATCGGTTTCTGTAATAGGCTTAACTTCAGCATCTTTGTGGGATTTGGCCACAATTAAGAGATTATTCGTGATTTATCCCATTGCATGCAGTAGGTGGACATAACGAAGTTTCCATTTGTCTTAATTATAGCATTTGAAGATTTGGTAGAGTGAAGACCAAGAGAAGTAGTCTGTACCGAGAGCCAAGTTGAGAATCCCTTGTAGTGCTTTCCCTCGCTCTTGATGCCGGAATGCTGCTTCGGAAGGTTTCATGCGGTGAAGTGATTGCGATCCGTTGCCAGCGCAGTGAGGTTCGAACCCGAGGGTTTCGCACTCGTGTAAGTGTCATGACCACTCTGCCAGCGAGAGATTGTGCTTCCAACAGAGACTACAGCGCTAGGTAGCAATAAATTAACTAATGATGGCATTAGCTGCAATTTCTCAGCATGACTTCTGAGTGCTGATGTGAGTAAGACTCACAACAAATAAAGCTACTCCCCCTGTTCCAAAATAGTTGTTCCACTGCTAAAAATTTAACTCTGCATTAGAAGATCAATCTCAGCCAAATTATTTGTTGTTTATATTAACAGGTTACTGCGCAACACAACAGAGTTCAGAAATTACCAATACTAACCTGTTAATGTAAGCAACAAATAATTTGGCTGAGATGGAACTGCTAATGCAGAATTAAACTTTTGGCTATGGAAGAGCTATTGCGGAAGAGAGGGAGTATTAAAATAAGAACTAGCGGGACCCGTGAAAATTCCACGGTTATTTAGTTTTTTCTCCGTTTTAACTGCTGTGAACCTAGGCAACGCTGTTATACACAATGTTAGTTTATGCCTAACGCACCTGAATTGAGGTACGACTTTTAAGGAGCCTCAAGTCGAGCGGCTACAGAGGATTTCCGTCGGTGTTTCAGCATGGACCTAACTCGATTAAGGACGTATTCGATTGGGACATAAAGTCAAGTTGCTTAGTTTAAATTGAGCGGAAAGTCAATTCAAACCATTCTTTTTGCCACTGACTTGGGCTTAAGACCGTAAGTGGAACCGGCTTAGGCCGAAAACTGAAGTCTCCTCTGGAGGTAGTGTAACTTTTTAAGCGTAAAGTATTTTATTTATCCTAACGTAAACAACAATGATGGCATGGGAACAAACTTTTTTTCATTCTGTGAATCATTATGCCGATGCCACACGCTATCCAAATGAACGGGTATCTGAGTTTTGCGAGCGATATCGACGTCTACAAACTTGAACACTCTCTCGCTTTTGCGCAAAATTCTAGGATAGAGCACAAATCAAACAGTACGTGTCTGTAACGATTTTTTTGCCTGCCGTCTCAGTATAGAAGAGAGAAGTTTTCTTCTTCTTCTTCAAGCTGCTACTGCTTGCAGGTCTTGAAAGATTTACTGTTCGGCCTGAAACATAGTTTGGCGTTTCGTATGCGTGTTACGGCCCGAAGATATAGAAAAAATACGTTATTTTTCCTCTTCAATTTTCGCCAGTTCTAGCGACTTGTTTTTTCACCCGTATCATATCTACCTACCGCTTCTCTTTTTTTCCCCACAACATTCTATTCGCTTTGTTGGTAGCGGATGTCATTTCTAATAAGAGCCAGTTGCGTAGCCATGATACGGCACGGGTAAACAGAAAAGGTAGTGTTGGGCTTTATTGCTCTGAAGTTTTTTTTAGGTGAATGTGTTGCCGCAAAAACATCCGCCTCTCCAGTCTACAGTGTGATGCCTGAACAAACGCAATGACATCTTGAGCGCATGAGATGACCCTGTTGCGAGTGGAGAAATTGACCAAAATTGTTTTTTTTAGATACTTTGTAGCTATCGCAATAAACGAAGCAGAACATTATATGGGCTCCTGATCAGTATCCACGGGTTCCGAAATAGTGAGAAAAAAATTGGATACTCCGAGAAAAAAAAATTGAAGCGTGTAACCTTATGGCCGGCTAAATAATCAGTAAACTGTCGAAAATAGAGCTTAGAAAAATGTGCAAATGCATAGGAGAACGTTGCAAGATGCAGGTGCCGTCGTGTTTCTATCAAGACAGAAGTGCAAATTGTTTGATCACGCAACAAATGCATTATTCAGGGGTGTAATTAAAATTCTAGGTAAGGTTAGACGACATGTAAGGAAGACAGACTGCTTAATGATAGACTGGGTTAAGAAGTGGACGTTAATTAAGACAAGGTGGGTTAAAATAAGGTAAATGAAAACATTCACAAACCGTGGAATTTCACCGGATACAGCTGGTGACAATTAATCAGATTAGCAAAAGTGTCGACATAAAAACGTTAATATTTCGGAATTAAGCTCCCAACTTCAGAAGTAAAAACTAGTAATTTATTTCAGTGTACAAACTTCCCCGAGATAACATCTCTGTCCCCAGTTAGCATAATGGACTAAATTACTAGTTTTAGACATATACATCCTCGTCTTTAGTTCTGGAGATGGGAAGTTAAGCCCGAAACGTTAACGTTTTTTATGTCGACACTTTTGTTAACCCCGCTTGATGTAAAATTTGTGACCGAGCGGGAGCCCCTGCGTGTTCGGGGCTCATGAGAAGCAGCACTGTATAGGGCGTGCTGGACTAGCACATGATTGTGTGCCGAAAAGTTGTCTCAAACCCAGCGTGTATCTGCATGCATTACTTGCACATCAAGGCGTGCCCCTGGCCCTCAAATCGGACGCATGCGACGAGGCTGCAGTGCACACGTAGCAGCCCTCTATTGGCAGCCCTTAGCACACGTGGGCACGCGTGCAGGGAGCGTAGAACACGCTTCGAGCCACGGCGAAGCTCCGCAATATTGATCAAACTAGGTGGCCCAGCCGTCAAAAATGGCCGCAAAAATTTTGTGATTGAGTTTTTATTTTATTTATTTTATTGAGTTTTTATTGAGGTTTTGCTGTATTATAGGTCTCACCCATCCAGGCCTGATCTTCCATTAGTGAAACGCAAGCTGTACAGCCATGAGTTTTGCGATAACAAAATATCCCCCTGCGAGATAAAGAGTGAATATCAGCTTGGAATTGATTAAGCGTCAAGCTGCACTAAGAAAATATAGTTCGGTCAAAATTCACTGGAAATGCCCAGAGCTCACCGTATCGTGGATACCAACTGATTGTTGAACCTCCAGCGTCGAAATTTGGCTGCGATGTAAATTCAATATATAAAGGCGTCTGCTCTGCGTGAAGATTCAACTTCTACGATATCATTCAGCAAAGAAAGCGGGGATCCAGAGGCTGGGGATCAAGAGCCCGGGATCCAGAGGCCAGAGATCCAAAGCTATATATGTCACCGGTACTCCAAGCGCTGAAATTGTATGGTATCTCAACTTGTTTTTCAGTACATGAATTTTCTCCTATTAAACTCTTAACTGCGTGAGGGAGAGACGGACCAACATTGGGGCAAGTGACCAACAACTGTGTTTTATTATGCAGTGGGTTATCAGAGGCGAGCCGGTTCAGCACACTTTGCCGTGCAGTGGCAAAAGTGTCTGCCTTATCGCGGTCCTACGGAACGGTGATCGCATGTTGTAGAGCTCAGAACACGTTTGCAAAAGCCGGGATTTTTTCAGTGTACCGTATTTGGTCAGTACAGCCATAGAGTGTGAAGTGAAAGTCAGCTAAGAGCTGCTTACAGTAACGACAGTTACCTGACTCTAGCTCCGCCCCCTTCAGTAGCTCATGAACGACGAAAAACTGAAAATAGTTCGTACTATATTGTGGTACTTGCAGCGAATAGAGCGCGATCACAATATTCTGATCGTGACCAGACTCATTAGCAGCACGGAATGACCGAGAATGCTAAACGAAGAGGCCCTACATAGCTCCTGAAGCAATATCATATAGATCAATATACACACGCGGCACATACTGCTCAGCAGATAGACCTGTGTTATAATGCTGTGAGAAAGCTAACTAAATGCAACTGTGAACCGCTGCAGAGCCCGTTACTGAGGTTTGCTGCAGCAGAGCCCGTTACTGGGGTTTGCTGCAGCAGAGCCCGTTACTGAGGTTTGCTGCAGCAGAGCCCGTTACTGGGGTTTGCTGCAGCAGAGCCCGTTACTGGGGTTTGCTGCAGCAGAGCCCGTTACTGGGGTTTGCTGCAGCAGAGCCCGTTACTGAGGTTTGCTGCAGCAAAGCTCGTTACTGAGGTTTGCTGCAGCAGAGCCCGTTACTGGGGTTTGCTGCAGCAGAGCCCGTTACTGAGGTTTGCTACAGCAGAGCCCGTTACTGGGGTTTGCTGCAGCAGAGCCCGTTACTGAGGTTTGCTGCAGCAGAGCCCGTTACTGAGGTTTGCTGCAGCAGAGCCCGTTACTGGGGTTTGCTGCAGCAGAGCCCGATACTGGGATTTGCTGCAGCAGAGCCCGTTACTGAGGTTTGCTGCAGCAGAGCCCGTTACTGGGATTTGCTGCAGCGCAGCCCGTTACTGAGGTTTGCTGCAGCAGAGCCCGTTACTGGAGTTTGCTGCAGCAGAGCCCGTTACTGGGATTTGCTGCAGCAGAGCCCGTTACTGAGGTTTGCTGCAGCAGAGCCCGTTACTGAGGTTTGCTGCAGCAGAGTCAGTTACTGAGGTTTGCTGCAGCGCAGCCCGTTACTGAGGTTTGCTGCAGCAGAGCCCGTTACTGGGGTTTGCTGCAGCAGAGCCCGTTACTGGGATTTGCTGCAGCAGAGCCCGTTACTGAGGTTTGCTGCGGCAGAGCCCGTTACTGGGGTTTGCAAGTTTTATACAAGTCTTATGCAAGTTTTAGAAGTATGTATAAAATGCAAGCGTTCTATAAAATACTCTAAACAAAGTATGAAAAAGCAATGAGACGACATATGAAAACATGTTTGTAGTATCGAACAGTCAGGCGATGCCGTCCTTGCCCATTCCATTAAGTGCGGCATTGATTATTCAAAGATTTGCCCTGACTCAATTCCAACAGACACAGACAGACCAAACGTGGAACAGTTATTAGTCTGCTCAGGCACCGCTCAGGTTTATCGACTTTTGCCATCGTTTCATGCAACTCCGGAGACCTTGCGTGTAAAAGTCGGTGGGCTGAGCCTCAAACTCGACCATGGACATCAGTGTCTCACCATCTGGAAAACGTGTTTCTTTCAAAATTACTTCATGGTTGGAAACAGATAAAAGTTAGATGGTGCTAGGGCATAGGAATCAAGCGCCGCACTTGCAGTATACGTTATAAGTTGTAGGTTAGTGGTGCCATACACTCACTGGTAACTGCGCATTACGCGGTCTCTGACTTTATCTTTCTCGCTACAGATTTTCTTCCTGCATTTGCTGCTCTTCTACATTCTGCTGGCTACAACACCGTCCGCTGCACTCTCTGCAGCACGAAATGGCGGCAGCATGGCTACAGCTGTTCATCGTACAGCTGCTGTGCTGCTCATCTATGACTTCACTGCACAGCCGCACTTTTACTAAGGTACAACTTTTGTAGTCCTATCGTCAAGAAGATAGGCCTACGATCAAGTCTATTAATACACATGGCTTTTAGGGCGAGGCATGTCGCGGCCCCTCAGGAGACAAAGCTTACCAGCGAAGCTCCCTCGCCCACCTTACCTTCCAGAACTACAACCTAATTAGGGCAGTTCACCCACGCGGGGGGCGAGGGGGCGGTCTGACTCTACTGGCTTTGCATTCCGTTTCTTAATGCAGGGGCCACACTAGGCATTCATCCTCGCAACTTGGTGTCAGGACGCGCAGCTCGAACGTCTGCGAGCAGCAAAATTGCTTCTAGGAACAGACAAGTTGCGCCTACTTGGCGAAAGGTCGCTTGAGGTTTTCTATGGGCAACCAGTTGGTCGTACAGCCGCGTAAATCGAATTTGTATTTACAGTGTGATTCTGAGTGCTTTTTAATACCAACTTTTTTTGCTATTTGTAAAGAGTTTTTTAGTTACTTTTCCTACGAGCTGAGATGAAATCAAAAATCTGTTCACATTGTGGCGTTTCCGCTGATCGCTGCGAATTTTTGCCGTCAAATTGCAGCTCTGTGCGTTTTCGCGGGCGTCCATTTTGTTAGATATTTCCGCGCGATTTAGGCTGCAAATAAAGCAGGTTCGTCCGCAAAACAAATAAATCAGGCGTTTCATGAGGCTCTCTTGTTTTTCTTTTATAGATATTTAAAAGCTTTTAAGCCTCTTTGATTTCTATTTCACTGCAAATTTGGCGAGAAATATGAACTTCACCACAGTAATGACACTTGTGGAGAATACTGAGACTGTAACTGAGTTGACGGTAAACATTTTATCGCCGTTTTGTCTTGTGGACACATTTGTGTTTATGTTCGTAGATAAAATAAATGTTCAAACCCCTTGCACTACCTCCGGGGGAAAAGAAAATTATCGAGTTACCTTTACTTGTCAATCATTTTAGGAGTTGCTACTTCAAGCCAGTCGTTTAATTTGATTGAATGTATTGCCGCGCCCTTGAACGTGCATTGCTGTAGCACGCTATAAATAGTATCTGCATTTACAGTGATTGTTTATTCCTAGTTGTATCGATACTAGAAAAGTAAAATAAGTTATTACTAGTTACAAGAAAATGCAGCTTCTTTGAATAAAGGAGCATCAGCAACGAAGTTCTGCCTAACATGTGAGTGGTACGGGACGGGACTTTGTACGGCGGATGGGCAGCTGCCCGTCGCTAGTGTGTCACCTACAGTCCTTCCGATACACAACAAGGATTTCTGAGCGAGTTGCGCGTTGCTCGTACGAACGTCTAGTGTGGTCCCTACATAAGAGAACTACGACACCTCTGGCCTGTTCCCCGGTGACGCCATCGTGGAACATCGTGACAGGTCTTTTCGCCGTTGGTCTTTTCGCCGTTAGGTCATTTCGCCGTGATGTACCACAAGTGTCTTGATAATACATAAATTATACCCAACTACGCCCAACCTAATATATATATATACTAGCCGTGCAGCAAGACTTCCCCGAAAAAGAAAGGGTAATAAAAAGAAAAGATGGAATAAAATTAAAAGTACAGTAACTTAAAATGCAATGATGCACAACATCACCGTTTTTAATCATTCACTAAGCATCAAATAATGATGAAAAAATATCCAACGAATGTATAATGAATAACAAATTCCAAATCTAGTTATTTACTAAACCAAATTAAAAATCACTAACTGGAACTTAAAATATAACAATACCCATAAAGCTTGTAAATCTTGATCATTTACTAAGATATGAATGAGTGACTAAAAATAACTACAATGCGCTAAGCAAAAATTAAAAGGAATACGTGTTCATTAAAATTTTATCATTGACCAAGTAATCGTCAACATTGGGTCGGTCGGCAGTGGCTTCGCATTGCCCGGCCAGTCACTTGAGACCGATCCAGCCGGACTCAATTTACTTCGCGCGCAGAATTTTCAAGGTGTAGTGAGCATGAAAGTTAACATCAACATTTAAGTTATCGATAAAAATGAAGCAATTCGTAGAATAAAAAGGAGAACCACACTACATATAAAAACATGCATACTATGTAGCCTATACCTCAAAGGCTTCGGAATATAATATATCCATCATCAGTGCTGTAAATAGAGAAACAAAACATATATGAAATTGTCGAAAAAAAATTAATGAGAAAGTTATTCACTATAACCCGCTAAGAGACATAAATAACAAGAACAAAACAAAGTAGCAATAGCCTAAGTACTTCAGAATCTATCTAAGAGCCATACTAAGGAAGGTACAAAAGTGGTAACACCAGCCTAACTAACGGCAATCAAGTGGACTGCCGATTGACAAAATCTTACTGATATTAGTACCTTGGTCATGTTTTAGTAAATGATCAAGATGTGCAATTTTCACGTGAAATATGGTATTTTAAGTTCCAGTATGTGATTATTAACTTTTTCATTTTTTCCTTAAATGACTAGATTTGGAATTTTGTTAATGATTAGTTTTTAATTTGATTTTTTCTATTATTTCATGAGTAGCAAATGACTAAGCTCGGTAATTTTTTGCACCATTACATTTTAGGTTATTGTATTTTTTTATTTTATTCCACCTTTTCTTCTCATATCCTTCCATTTCTTGGAAAGATCTGCTGCTGAAGCCGAAACTTTTTATAATAATGATGATAATAATAGCATATTTGGTTCGGCGTGGTTGGGTGTAACTTACATATTACCAAGCCATTTATGTTACATCACGCCCTCACAGCAAAAATGACCTAACGGCGAAAAGACTGACAGCGACTTGACCGACGGCGAATTGACCCACGGCGAAAAACCCTAGAACCGTGGAACATCAGAGTATTATACTCCTCATGGACAAACCTCTTGTTGTTATTAACATTTATATTCCCCCCACTACATCATCTGTTTATGCCATCGAGGATGATGTCATCATCCTTGCCGATATGAATGCTCGCCACCCGGCTGGTATAGCACCGTAGACGGTGGTGGGGCCACAGCCAGGGAAGAAGACCTTTTCGAAGAAATTATTTCAGCACACCTGGTTCCCTCGGCCACGTGGTTAACCTGCATTAAGCTAAGTTCTGACCACCTAACTAGCACGATCTCCCTTGACCACCTCTCACCCCCTCCCCCTGTCCCTCAGAAAACCTTCATCAACCATAATAAGACCGATTGGAAGAGCTTCAGGAACTCACCGAACGAAAATTCCGGGAGCTGCCGCTCCCCTCCTCCTGTGCGCAGGGTGAGATATCCTACAGAAGTACTCTTCTCAAGGCACCAAAGCGGTGCATCCCGGCAGAATGCCGGCGATCTGTCATTCCTGCCTTTTCGGACGAGGCCAGGGCACTGAGTCGGAAACGTGATGACTCCGAACCCGAGACTCCAACCACCTCAACCTTCCACATCTTGAAGGCCGCACTACGAATGACTGCCTGTGGCAGGAAGGCATGGATCGACACAGTCGAACCGTGCGATCATAGGTCTCAGCCCTCTCGACTATGGAATCTTCTCCGTAGCTTGTCGGAGAAACGTAAATCCGCAGCCCCTAACCAGCCCATCACCTTCGATGGCACTGAGGTGTCATCTGCCCCTGAAATAGCCACCGACTTCTGCAAACAATTCATGAGCACACGCCCACTCCTGGACCAGGAGATCAAAAAAAGAGAAAAATTCGTAAGTTGCCTCTGGACCCTGACCATGAGTTCTTGACTCCTCAGCAAGTAGGTGCCTGGTGCCGCCATACGAGCCTCAACTAACTTCAGGGCCATGGGCCTTGATGCACTGATGCCCCTACACATCAAGCATTTTGCCCCTACGGTCTCCTGTTCGTGACCACCCTTTTCAATCTCTCCCTGACGCATGCTAACCTGCCGAGCGTCTGGAAGGCAGCCAACATTATCTACATCCCTAAACCTGGAAACGCACTCTCCGACACTAAATCCTTCCTTCCCGTATCCCTGCTTTGTCCGGGGGTAAAGATCTTGGAGTGCTTGCTCTCTTCGCTTCTTGCGGAGTCCTTGGACGTGTCTGACTCCCAACACTGGTTCCGCTCTATGCGGTCGGCCACTTCAGCCCTCCTTCCCTTAGTCCAACATATTGTTCATGGGTTCAACCAACATCAGCCTCCGACCCGGACGATCGCTCTAACAGTGGACTTCTCCAAGGCCTTTGATACGGACTTCCACAACCACCACCTGCTAACTAAGCTCACGCGATCAGGCTTACCTCACAACCTCAGTAAGTGGATCTCTGCCTACCTACGCAGGCACCGCACCTCCTGCCTATGGGCTAATGAAAGGTCGCCTTTCCGTCCCATGCACGCAGGAGTCCCCCAGGGTACGGTGATCTCGCCGCTCCTCTTTAACTACTATGTCAACGACTTCCCCTAGGCTGGTGACGTCACCTCTTCTTACGCAGACGACTTTACCGTCCTATCTTCAGCTACTCGCGCCCCGGAGGCAGCGACGAGCCTATCACGCCATGCCTCAACAATTAAGAGGTGGGCTGGAGAGAGAGCCTTGACCGTCTCCCACTCCAAGACCCATTCCAAATTGTTCACGCCAGACTATCACCAATCCAAGAAGGGCTCACCAATCAATATGAGTGCGTCGGGCCTCACCCTGGAGCGCAACCCGAAAATCTTTGGCGTGGTGTTTGACCCACACCTTACTTTTGCTGCTCACGTAATCTATGTTCGCGACAGATGCTGCTCCCGACTGTGGATTCTTGCAGCGCTGGCCAGCTCTAAGTGGGGACAACAGAAGGAGACTTTATTATTGACTTATCGGGCCCTCATCAGAAGCGTCATGCTTAACGCCGCCTCGGTTTGGTTCCCTAATGTCTCCAGAACCGCTGTGAGTAAGCAAGCTGCAGGCAGTACAGAATGCAGTCCTGCACATAGTCACCGGATCCCAGCGCATGGCTTCGGCGCAATACCTCCAGAAAAAGACCTCTACCTTACCAGTTGGAGACAGTCTAGGGTTGCTGTTGAATCAGTATCTCCTCAGCGCATCGCGAGTACAGTATCCTGCTCACTCCACTACCATGGCCCCCTCTGGCCCTCGCGGCATTCGGCACACTCTCCAATCAAAGTTTAAAACGAACATCGCTCCCATTTTTACAGTTGGGATTCTCCCTCCTGAGCAGCACCGCGCTACCCTGAGCGCTTTACACACCTCTGTTGTCGCAACGGCCGCTGCTGCATATGCCCCTAGCAGGGTTCTGGATAATCAATACCCGCCTCTCTGTGAGGAGGAGTCTCTACTCCCCAGATGCTTTCGAACTACCCTCTCCCACCTACGCTCTTATCACTGCTCTGTCTTTTAAGTTTGAGTGGGACGGATCGCTGATCCCTCCTGTCAACTATGCGGTGACGAACAGTCTGTTCGTCACCTATTCTCGTGCTCTAGTCACCTAACTGATCTTTCGGTGAGCAGTCTCTAGCTGGAACCCCTCGGGGCTGCGCGTTTCCTAGCTTCCCTTCCTCTGTTCGACTTTCTCTCCCTTTGCCTAGTCCTCCTCCGGATCCTCGTCCCCCTCCAGATCCTCGTCCCCAAGCTGGCAATGGTGAACCCTGACGATGGCAACCAACAACAACAACAACAGGGCGAGGCACTCAAAGACGACTGCACATCTGATGTTTCAAAAACATTATAGAAAAAAAATATCGCTTGATCTACCTATTTTTAGTTACCATTACTATGGCCTAATGTGACTGAAAACAGACGAATTTGACATGTTATTCCTGCTTTTGCATTTTCTTCAGGGAAATGCCATCGCTGCGCGCGTGTCGCCTTACAACTAAGAACATCATCGTGATATGGCGTAAAATATGCTCAAATATACCGACGCAGATCTAGGAGGTAACAACCCTAACCCAAGAAAATTTTTTGAAGCGTTTTCCACCCTCCCTAAGAGATTACGAAAAAGTATTTCTCGAGCGTTTTACAGCTCCAAAAAGCCAGCTAGAAAGCTGCAACAAAAATTATTTTTATTATTTTGATGACATTCCCAGACATTACTACTCTTGAAGTATTATTGCTGGCCACGCATATACAAGTCACACCTCTCCATCACACATTTGTTTCACTGACCCTCAATACAACTTTAGGTGGTTGGCAAGCAGTTGGGGACGGAATGCATGCTGGCAAACGTGGCTGTTGGACTAGCACCAACTGCTTCTCTCAAGAAGCACACCTGCTCCGCCTACTGCCAGCGCACCACAGACTGTCGGGCCTTCTGCATCACTGAGGGTGAGAGCTCCACCTCTGGAAACTTTATGGCAATGATACAAAAGCCGGTGTACCTTGTCTTGTGTACCTTTCGTGATAGTTTAATTCTTGCATGTCCCGGATTTTAACACTGATTAATCTCTGGATAGCCTCGAGGCGCTCTAAGTCTATCGGTTTGCTTGGCATCCAAAGAGGTGAACAATATTCTATCCTCGGCAGTATCAGTTGTTTCCATAACGTGAGCATTGAGTCTGCCTCTCGTGAAGAGAAATTCGAAGTACCCATCCACTTCATTTCTTGCCTATGGTAACAACTCGAGTCACGTGATTTTCAAAAATGGCATTATCTTGTACTCTCACCCCAGGGTCCCCTAAAATTTGCGTTCTTTCGATTACGTCCCCACCCCTTGTCGCGTAGGACGTAGATTCAGTAAGGGAGGAGTTTTTCCCTCTCGTAACAGTGCTAATTTTGTCTCGTTGAAGGTTATGTTGCTAACCGTTGTCCAGTAAAAGATGTTGGTCAGATCTTACTGCACATTCTACACGTCCGTCATTGACTGTACCGCTCCTAATATCCGTGTGTCATCAGCGAACGATGATGGAAAATTGTATTGGTGCCCCATACCATTTATCATGACGAGGAAGAGTATTGGACCGAGCACAGTACCTTGTCGGACTCCACTGAATACCGGCTGTCATTTGGACCTTTGATTATGTATAATTGCACTTTGGGTGCGGCTTCTACAGAATGCTCATGCGTGTGCCATTTTCAGTCTGAAGCGACATCTTTGTGAGAAGTGTAGAACAGGTTGTACTATATTCTTGCAAGTATAGTTACGACACAATGCTATACGTAACTAACAGATGCAGGCGAGGATTGCATACTAATGGCTGAGACGTGATACGTGTATTTCAGTATACAATAAAATTGTATGAAATTTGAAACATATTGTCGACGCTGTTTTCGTTTTCGTGGGATAAAAATCATCATATACGCAAATTATTACTGGTTTTAATCTAAAATTTATTGCAAAGGCAAACAATTAGGATAATCCATGAAACGAATCGTACCCAGAGTTTGTTCCTTTGTCAATGCTGCACTATCCCATCGCACAATTTATCTCTCTCGTTCGTTAGAAAAGCGACGTCATAACGGCAACGAAAGTCTCTAGTGCAAATCTAGCCTTATGAAAAACCGAGTAATTATTATCATTAAAACTTCATGGCGGGCCACCACGGACTAAAAGAATAACACAAATGAAGCATTTGCAACACCGGGAAGCCCAAAACACTGCAAAAGAAAGTCCAACAAAAAGCCATTGACCACTGACTTGAACGCCTGTAGTCCAACACGAGTGAAAGCCGATGCCNATTATCATTAAAACTTCATGCCGGGCCACCACGGACTAAAAGAATAACACAAATGAAGCATTTGCAACACCGGGAAGCCCAAAACACTGCAAAAGAAAGTCCAACAAAAAGCCATTGACCACTGACTTGAACGCCTGTAGGCCAACACGAGTGAAAGCCGATGCCCGCAATGAATTCCAAAGCCAAACAGACCAGGGCACGAAGCACCGACTGAACTGACGAGTTCGACATCTAGCACTCTCCAAAGTGAAAGAGTGCGCGTCAACCGCAGCACGTGCAATCC
>LQNS02001154.1:1211232-1224512 GCA_001587735.2 Parhyale hawaiensis
ATTTCAACGAATTATTCACCATCTTCGATCCTCCCACCTGATGAGCTGAGGTTACAGCGAAACGCGTCGTGGGTAATAAAATTTCAACTATATTATTTGCTTCTGATCTAATTCTTAGATATGTATACTTATATCTTCAACGGAAGCATTATTACCTCTCTCATTTCGTTCTCTGGTATAAAATAGAACACCTCGTGGCGTAGGACAATCTACCGCAGTGGAGGCAAATTCAACACCGTCATTTTTAATTGTCAGCTAGGCCTGGTTTTTTTGCATTGGTCATATCTAGGTCAACCCACCAAACTCCCTACAAGAAATTATAACATTGCTCAACTTCTTCGACCACTTTTTGGGTGGAGAGACAAATATATTTATACAAATAACATATATATATATATATATACTTATATCTTCAATGAAAACATTATCACCTCTCTGACTTCGTTCGGGGGTGACAATAATTGGTCGTTTTGATGACTGAATACAACCTCTTATTAAAACATAGATATTTAAGATAAAATTCACCTCTCAAAGAGAAGTAATTTGACGTACTCTCATCCTAAGGTTTTTTTTTTTTCATTCTCCTTCCTTCACGTGCTTCTTCCATATTGAGAGGCGGAAGTAAAATTTTGAGTAAAACACTGCAATAAACTTGAATGCAACTCCAGTCAGTTTATATGCAATGTGAGCGCACCATAGCCATGATACGGCCAAACTCAAACATCTGCTTCATTAATGATTAGAGTGCTAAAATTTTGGCCGATGAAGATATAACTGTTCCGTCAAAGAAAAACAGTGGCTGTGAGAAACAATTGTCTACTGCCCGTGAAAAATCATCCCTTCTTGAGCGCTCCGTTGATGATCTACTGAATTTATACGACGTGACCTGAGAGAAAAAGTTATTAAATCAGACTCCAAAATTTGCAAATATCTTTGTTCGATTTCAAGAAGTGGTTCAAGCAAGAAGTGTTTTCGAGTAAAGGAAAAAGGGTCCACATTCGCCAGCTTCTGCAGCCTGCTCAACGATTTTCATGAAAACGCGACTGAAGTACAAAATCATGACCTGGCCTATTCTCCGCCTATCTATTTCCTCAAGAGGCGGACACGAAATAGATAAATACGCCAAGCGTTTTATTATATTAGGATTAAAGAGATGATCTAATTTCATGATACGTTATTGATTCAAAAGAATTAATTTGATATTAAGGTCAAGAGATCTATTAAATGCCCAAACGTGTACGTTTCTCAGTGTAGGTTGCGTGAGAGAACACAGTTGCTGCAATACATAGATCTTAAAGTCTACAGCGGGAGACGCACACGTTTCGGCAATAATGGAAATTTAGACTTTAACATCTATTGTCTCAACTGTGTTCTCTTACGTAACCTACAGCGTGCATGACTACTATTTCTATTGTGTCTAATGTTTTTTTTTTCTTTTTCTGTTAGTGTGATATTGCCACTAATGTCTTTAGCGTGACCGAGAAGTTCAAAATGTACTAGTATTTATTTGAAGTGCAAGTAAGTTTCAATTATAAAGAAAAATTTCTGTTTTTTCCTTCTTTTCCCTCGAGTGGTGTGGTAACACCGGGACTCATTTCATTCAGCTACTTAGGTAAAGATAGCAGTGTGACGCTCTTCCCGCTACACCATAGACGGCTGGGACCGGTTGCTCAAACGCCTTGTAAAGTTACAAGCATCGTAACTGTACAGCTGCAGGCACGAATGCAACAATGAAACTGCTAAAATGTAGCTTGGTTTGCTTCTTGTTACCCTCATACGACTGCAAATCCGGCTCCTGCCGTGAGAGTGTGCCCAGAGTAAGCATTATAAAAACATTGAAGAAATGTCAAAAATAACGGGATATTGTATTCACTTAAAAATGATATTCATTTTCATTTGAGGGAATTTATACTCTCTTTATTTGTAGCAAAATATCTGTTCCCTTCTCATGGAATTCGAAAGAAGGATCTTGGCTTAATTTAGTAACTCGTTCTTCTTTAATAGATGTTAAGGCAATTAATGAAAGAATTTCATTGGATATTCTGCACCTAGTGTAACTTTTCATTCATTTCACTGCTGCAATTGACCTCTCTAGAGAAACAGTTATAGGAGAAAGGTTAACATTAGTTGAAGAAATTTCACGGCATCAAGAAACGTTTGTTCAAGGCCAGGCCGTGTTCGAAACGCTAGCGAAACAAAGTTGAAACTGATTTACCTCACAGCACAGCCGCAGTGCACTGTAAATTTCTTTGATATTCGTTCATAAACATAAAATGACAATAAAGTTTTCATAGCTCTTCGCTAAACATCAAAATATGTTCTTCTCAGCTTCCCAAACAGTATGAAATGATTTGAAGTTTTTCAAGACGAAAAATCCTACTTTAATTTGTTTTTAGAATGTTCGCAATATTCTACAAATTAGTCTCTTTCTTTGTTCTTTAACTAAAAAGAAGTCTTCTGTATACCGGGCAACCGCTTTTTTTTTCGTACGATGCACTTTCACAAGTCCTTTACAGCTTTCGTTCCTTTCTTTTATTTTAAATGGTTAATTTCTGCTGGCGGTTTGGTATGTTTTTTAATTTGTTTTGCTTCGTCAAAATCATTGAAGTTATTTTCAGACAAACACGTTTCTTTTGTAATAAAGGATGAAAATAAATAAAAGAGAATCAGACGTAACTAAGCAAACACAGTTAATAAACATGTACGTGAGACCCCCGGACGCGGGACCATTTCAACCACTGCTCTGTGCAAGGTGGTTTGATGGTCCAATAAGGCACACAGAATTCTGCCTTTACCGCCCCTTGGTTCTCTTAGCTGCCGCCCGCGGCGACACCTTGAGTACCACACCGTAATATTCGTAGCTTTCTCACAGCAATGAAAAGGCAGAGACATAACATGCCTACCTGATCCACAAAAATGCTATAATATGCGTTCTCTGCCTTATAAATGTACTAATTCGCCGTCATGATGAGGTTGCCTGATGAAATGTAACTGCCAGCATCTTTGCTGCAAGGTAGGCACTGCCTACCTTGCCTGCCCTTGCGGCACCTGCCTTCTGCAAACAGACGCACATTAAATGAAATTCTTTCTAATTGAGCTTGGGGAAGCCAACGCTTCTGGCATAGCGCCTTACAATTAGAAAACTATACTTGTATGGATGGAAATATGTACAACATTACCTGCTCACATCCCTAAAGGGAAAATCCTGCCCAAAGATAATTTGTGAAGCGCTTCCGAGGCTCCCAAGATAGCCTATGAAATTTATCTATCACCACCGTTTTCCAGCTCCAAACCATCAGCCGAAATGCTGCAACATTTGATTCCATTATCAAAGAACATTACTTTCGAGTGTTATTGCTGCACAAATATTCCTTGGCCTCATTCACCTGTTCCGCTGACCCGTATAGTTGGTTGGCAAGCAGCTGGGCACGGAGTGTTTACTTACAAACCTATTTGTTGGACAATCAACAACTGCTGCCTTCAAGAAGCACACCTGCTCCGCCTACTGCCTGCGCAGCACAGACTGTCGGGCCTTCTGCATCTCTGAGTGTGAAAACTCCACATTTAGGCATTTTATAGGAGGGGTATTAAGGCTGTTTTTATCAGCCAGTACAGCTTTCAGTTTATAAACTGACCGCCCACAAATCCCCGACTGGGAAAGAGTGGTAACAGTGACTGCTCAATCTGCGGTTGACGCGCACTCTTTCGCTTTAGAGACTGTTAGATGCAGAACTCGTCAGTTCAGTCGGTGCTTCGTGCCCTGATCTGTTGGGATTTGGAATTCATTGCGTGCATCGGCTTTCGGTCGTGTTGGCCTGCGGGCGTTTAAGTCAGCTGTTAATAACTTTTTATTGAATTTTCTTCAGCAGAGTTTCGGGCTTCCCGGTGTTGCAAAGTGTTCCATTTGGGTTGTAGTACCTGTCCGTGATGGCCCTATGGCCCTAGCCTGAAGTTTTAATAATAATAACTTTTTTCTCGCCTGATGTATACAGTAGGTATTCCTAAAACAGTGGAAATTGAATCATAAATTACCCATGTACAGTAAGGGCTAACGTTCATAAACGATGTATCAATCAACTACTCTTCAAGGAAATTGAGAAATAAGTCTTCTTTCAGGATGTGCAAAATTACTTGTTTCTAATTTATCTCATCACAGTTTCAATGTTCAGTACTATAAAATTGCGATAAAACCCGCAGTAGCAGCAGACTAAAGCGTCTGACCATGACTCTCAAGGCCGCAGGCTCGAACCTCGTTCCAAGGCAGGTAAGTTCTTGATGGCACTTGACGTGATCAGTCAGCATCCGGCCTGTCTACTGTTGTAGGTTTACTGACTTTCCCCAGCATTGGGGAGAGTTGGGAGTCGCAGCTTGTCGCATGGAGTCTTCCGTCACTGGTGCCATAGCTCTAGACAATTCTGTGGTCGACTGCAGCCGCATACTCCTCTGGGGCTTGTTGGCCTATATCTGCAGCACAGTCCAGTGCATACGGGTTTCCCAGTGGGGGTACGGTCAAGTTGACATTACGTTTACTTTTTACCAACTTTCATTTCCTCTTCTAACTTCACTGTTACTTACTCCTTGCAGATGAGCAGACTTGCGCCCTGTACTCTCTGCACGCGGCAGTACGCGCCGATCACAACACGGGCCCCGTATACAAAGTGTGCTACACCTCCTGGGGCAGACGTGAGGACCTGGTGCGTAGGGACTCCCCCGTCACGGTGTCCTCCACAAAAAGTGATGTTTTTTCAGAAAGAACTGGGAGTGGACGGACTTGGAGGTCTCAGCAACAAATGGCTCTCACGACTATCCACCCGTATTGAAGGCCGCCCGACTGTATTCATCGACGCGGCAGAAGTGACGAAGATCAAAGAAATCGAAGGGTTGGCCCAAGTGGTGACTACTTCCCGACTAACCCTCTCTACGCAGCAAGCACTACTGCTCCGGTAGACAACACATCACATCTCATCACAGGCAATGCCAATATTGTAGGACGTTGCCTCGCCTTCTACAGGCAAGACTCTGAGTCGTCTGGCTCCTTATCTTGTGAAAGCCGTTTCACGATATGTATCTCATCATTGAACTATAGCACTGATACTACATCACTTTAGGAGCGAGACGTCGGCAGACTTTGTCGCACGATGCGCTAAGCGTCGTCCAGCCAAGAGGAAGCGGCAGTTCGAGCGAAGCTACACCGAAACTAGTCGGGATTCTCCAGCCGGCGAGGATGTGGCGAAGATTGACAGACACCAGTACAGCGTCGTATCTGAGAGATCCCGTGGTTCTGTTCTCTCTCGTGAACGCTGGGATCCTTCCGGAATTCTAGTCCACCATGACGAAGAGTTTTGGGTGCTTGATGAGGTTATTGAAACTGTAACCGATGCAGTCGAGCCTTCCGATCTTCAGCGCAGCCTCGAAACACTAAAGAGAACGGCCTGGATTACTGGCGGCGACCTAGAGCAGCTGCGTGATGTTATGAGAGAAACACCGCCTGTGAGGGCAGTGGAATTTCTTGACCTCTCTGTCTTCGGGCCCACTTGGATAACTTCGAGCAGCATCTAAGGCTTCTCGGGAAAGAAATAGACCAAATGGCCGACTTTTCTGACACTGTACCCGACGAGCAGTTTAATTATTATTTTGAGGTCGTCGAGGAGGTGGGTCCTGAGGTGGCGTTGGAGACCCTAGTTCCGGTGAGTAGGGAAAGAAAAAAAGAAAGAAAAGAAAGAAAGAAAAAACATTTATTTCTCCCCGTAGGAAGGTATTCATACAATAGTTCTATTACAGTACAGGTTCAGCACACTAGTGTAAAACAATAAGCAATGAGTCTTACACGCTAGGTTAAGAATTGAATGTACATATCTACTTCACAACCTACTGTTCGTAGAAGAAAAAAAAATACATAGATATATTTCTCCTCTTAGGAATTTTTTCATCAAATAATTCATTTAAAATACTTGTTGAGGAAACTGGAATAAAACATCAAAATGAACCTTACAGATTAGGGAGCAAATTTACAGCACTATTCTACTTCACGGATGTCATCGCTGCTGGGGATACAGAAGAGGAGACGAGCCGAAGAGGAGCGTCAGCGCCAACGGATTCTTCGTCAGAAAAGGAGACCGAAATTACTTTTAATATCTGTTCCTCAAAGAGAACAAGATCAAGAGGACCTGTCCAGGAATTACCAAATGTACAAGAAAAGATATTGGAGTACAGAAAATGAGATTCCTTGTTATTGCTAATGACAGTTACGTTAGTCGAGTCTGCTTTTAAGTGGGGAGGAATGTAGTAATTTGTAAGACTTGCTTTAGATCAAGCCTCCTCCCTTCTTTGAGACTACAATGTCTTTCAGCCACTTTCTTTGGTGTACTATGGCTAGAGCAACATCTTGACCTGTGTTTGCGCGTACATAATTGTAGCTTCAAAACACCATTTGCATAATTCACGTATTTTTGTATATCTATTAGTACGAAATTAATATTCAGCATAAAACCCATTTGCCGAGTCCCATTAAATTATTCAGTGCATCTTGTTTCTTGTTCATCGGGTAATTTTTATACAATTTCCCTAAATCAGGATAACCCACCGTTCAATCCATCTCTGCCACGTCGGCCGGCGAAGCTCGAAAGTTGCTGCAGCCAGACACCTACGCTAGTTTATTTATTATAAGTGTTTATGATCTTCATAATTCAATTGTCATGGTTCGTTTTCGTCTAATTGCTTTCTCTGTTTTGTTTCGGATCATAAAGCTATGAATTATTGATAAAGCAGTGGAAGTTTTGGCCGAAATTACTGAACTTGATTAGCTGAAAATGTATGAAACGTTTGCACGCAGGGACTAAATCAAGAAAGTTCAATAATTGAGAAAATATGACGTGGTATTGAATATTTTGAGCTGAGATATCCTAGTATAATTACTGAATGCCCATATTACTGAACTAATGAGAACTGCTGAACCCTATGGCTGAATAAATTTATAGATGCCTTGAGTGGTTGAGAATCTGCGTGCGGCAGGTTCAGTTGACACCTGGGACCGATATGACTTATAGAGGACCTACCATTATTAAGGATATGTGGCACACTGCAAATGAAGCCCAACCTCTATAATGTGTGTTTCCTGTAATTTAATATACTAAAAGCACCTGTCTGTATAATAAAAGTAAGTTTAAGTGGCTTCTATAGCGGGAACATCTTTGTGAAACTTCACTTCTGCAACGAAAACGTGCAAAGTGGCGGGGAAAGAACCCAAGAACCTCTAAGTACCACTGTTCATTTACCTAAGCGAGAAAGGCAATCGATTGGGACAAGTACCAGTGTTAACCGTACTGTTCTAGACTTCCTCTACCAAATTTACTGATCATAAAGCCATAAAATTTGTTCGTTGATAAATAGTGATCGTGCTAGCTTAACATGCTCCTGGCCTACGTGCTGTAGTAAATTGTAGGACTTGCTTTCGAGAGAACCTCCTCCCATCTTCGATACGCTTGTATCTGTCAGTCATTCTTTGATGTACAATGGCTGGAGCAACATCTTGACCCTGCATATACGCGTATATCTTCCTAGTTTCAAAGTATCATTTGTATAATTTCCGTCCTTTTTTACGTGTTTCGGTTCACTTATAACGTTCAGCATAAAAGCCGCTTCATTTCCTTATTGAGCCCCTCTAACTTCTTCAGTGATACCAATTTTTAATTTTTACGGTAATTTTTATACAATTTCCCTATAGGCTATCAGGTTAGTAAACCGTTCAATCCCTCTCTGCCATGTCGGCCGGTGTAGCCCGAGAGTTGCTGCAACCATATAGGAGTGCCAGTTTTATTTATTCAAGGTGATTATGACATTTATTTTTCTTCTGTTATGGTTTGCAATTTTATAAGGCTTTTCTTTTATTTGTTGTAGATGATAAAGCTTTGAAATTTCAAAATTAGAATAGGCTATTATAGCTGTAAAGGTTTATATACAGCTATGACAAATTGAGAAAACTATGGTAGTCTGATAATTGAAATTTGAAGCAAGACAAGTCTAAAGACAGTCATGATATAACAGACCAATACAGCTGAGGTAAATCTGATTAAGTTTTGAAATATGAGGAAAGCTGTCAAAGTTTGACCAAGCTCGTAGACTATTTCTATGCCATGAAATGCTAATAAATGAACTTGATGTCTGAGAATTTCAGGAGAAGAGATTGAACTTTTGCTTGAGCCTCGCAACTCGGATACGACGCTGAGTTTAATGTTAGCTGCTGAATTTGATGTTGAACTTGAATGAACTTATGAACTTGAACGAACTTATGAACTTGAACGAACTTATGAACTTGAACCAACTTATGAACTTGAACGAACATATGAACTTGAACGAACTTATGAACTTGAACGAACTTATGAACTTGAACGAACTTATGAACTTGAACGAACTTATGAACTTGAACGAACTTATGAACTTGAACGAACATATGAACTTGAACGAACTTATGAACTTGAACGAACTTATGAACTTGAACGAACTGATGAACTTGAACGAACTTATGAACTTGAACGAACTTATGAACTTGAACGAACATATGAACTTGAACGAACTTATGAACTTGAACGAACTTATGAACTTGAACGACTTATGAACTTGAACGAACTTATGAACTTGAACGAACTTATGAACTAGAACGAACTTATGAACTTGAACGAACTGATGAACTTGAACGAACTGATGAACTTGAACGAACTTATGAACTTGAACGAACTTGACCTACACCTGCTTTTTTGATCAAATATCCTCCACCAATATATGGCTAATCACTGAGGAACTGGTGAACCAAAGTGAGCTCAGTAACGAGGTGAACCCTGCCAGAGCGTACTGGAGTTTCGTTTCGGAAATTGCAAATAGGGTAAAGTGTCGGGACGATTTTGTCAATTTTAGCGTGTGAAGTAAAGTAGCTCAGCCCAGTGTAAAGTTCAACTGTGATTGCCATTCCCGTTACCAACCGTATTACTGATGATAGAGCTACTAGTCATATTTACAGTGCAATCGTTATTTATGCTTTTAATGCATTCCTTGTGTTTTTCGTTGCTTCACTTGCCGTTCCGGTTTTAAATTAGTTATTCTTTTCCTGGAGCTTAATAAATAAATTATATGGTTATATCGCCCCCGTTTGTTCATTTCATGGTTTATAATAGGTAATAAATGAATCTTAGCGGCCGATTCCTTTAGTCTTATGAAATTTGTTGAATAGAGTGTTAAAATATATGTATAAATATTTCTATTCTTGGCAAATTATATCCAAATCTAGTCTATGATAATATTAGCACTGTCTCCCCGCTACACCACCATCCTAAGCTGGTCACAACAACATTGTGTTACTGTCCAGTTATTCGCACGTCATACTATGCATCATATATTTTTTCCTGGATAAATATTTCGCTCAACTATTCTCGTAATCAACGGGGTGAATTTTACTAGCAAATATAGAAAAATCGTCGTCTCAATTGCCGCACGAAAATTAGCATTAGATCAAAGACTATAATAATATTTGAGGTACCAGAATATGTCTTTTTAATGTTACGCAGATAAGGGAGTTTTTTAAAGCACTTTCTCTGATGAAAGTAATGTTTGTTCTGATCTAACATATTCAAGTAGATATACGTGCACTAACTGTCAAAAATAATTGCGAACTCCTGTCTGTCTTGCTGTTTTCAAACGCTGGGTGCCTCCGGTTGCGTCAGGAATTAAAAACGGATGCTATTAATTAATTATGAAATTAATTAGTTAAATAATTAATTAAAGCTAATAATTAAAGCCGCATGCTATTTCCTTTTGCAACATACGTAATTGTACATTGCCTGTTTGCTTTGCCCGCTCATTTCTGCAGCCTAGCGTGAGAGACTTTTAAGCTATGCGATGAACTGCTTCACTCAGTATTAATTGGTGATTATTAGCAAATGAGGGCAATTCCAGAGTTTTCAGCAAATTCCAGAGCCTGCCATGTACAGCAGCACTCACTCGCTGTGGCTTCTGTTCTTTAGACGCAAAAGCCACCCAAATTCATTTTGTACCTAGTCTCATTGTCTCACTAGTTATTCATTGACAGCGATTGGAAGCGCATGTCGAGCTGAGTTAGCCTTGCAGTATTCTTTCCAGAGTTGATGATCTTTATTCTGATAATCACTACGTGCTGCAGAGACAAGTCTCAATTCTCAGTGTGTATCGAGAACTGCAACAGACACATTCCGCGCTCCAGCGTGTTAAGAAGGAAGATTATCGGTACGTACCTCGGAGCGCACGTAAGAGAGCTATAGCCAGGTCTGAAACCTTCCACCCTGGCTGTTACCCAACCCAGCCAGTGGCTATACGAAGAGCTCAGTTCAAGGAGGTTTGAAGGAGAGAAGGGAGTCAGTCGCCTCGTCCGTAAACTTCAAGAGTTGGGTGTGGCTGCAGCCAGTCGCAGTATGCACCAATCGCATATCAGTAAAGAGTTGGGTATGGCTGCAGCCAGTCGCCATATGAACCAATCGCATATCAGTAACGAGTCGCTTATGGCTGCAGCCAGTTGCTTGTGCACAAATCGCATGTTAGTACATCAGTTTGTCTACTGCTTTCCAGTAAATCTCATTGATCCCTCGTCACTTCTACCAATGATATTCACGAACTCGTCACAGCCACACCCGACCCGTTGGAACGCAAGCTTATCTTATTTGTTGCCGCAGGCTCCCTCCTCCTCTATCAAACCTCCTTGGCTCAGTTAAGCGTCAACCGTCAAGTGTATCGGTGCATCAATTATGCAAACTTTATGGCTACCCGCAGGGACAAAGATGCACCAATGTCGCATACACTCCTGTAGGACCATGAGAGAGTTCCTGTTCGCCACCGAGCTTGTTGACGCTGCATTCATGTCACTCAGTCTAGCTTAACGATATTCCTCTCTAGCGGGAATGAATATATAGGCGATGACACGCACTGTATCAATTTTTAATTAGTGGTATCTGCATCCGGGCAGCTTCTGTAGAAGGGGCGAGCATGGGCGCAGGGATCAGAGGCTTACCGGGGACCAAAGGCTTGAGCTCAGCTGACGCGCTGATTTGCTACACGAATGGTTGAGAGCCTGTAGTTGGTGGGAAGGCTATGGCAGCGGCTGCATCCTTGGTTGCAGCAAACAGCCACCGGTCCCCGACAACTACGGTTGAGTTCCACCCTTGTATCAAGGGTCCTTGTCTGCCGTCCGTGCGGGGCCTGGGTGCCCGGACAGCTAGCGTACATTTCAGCTCTGGCATATTAAGCCTATAGACATTTTGCCTCTCTCCCATTAAATAATTTGCCGCAATAAATCTGACTAGAAATTTGCATTCCAAGACATTGAGACAGTGAGTGAGATGGATAGTGAAATTATGACGAGAGACGTGTTAAACGCATACTTATTGAAAGTGCCAGTCAAGCCCAAACTAAGCAGCTACGTACGATGTGCCACAAATTATCGTTCATTTGTAACGTCCCGAATGATTTTCTGCCAGTCTATCTTTAACAAAACAGCACTGAAAAGAAAAGCCCTCTACATGTCTTCATGGAGCTCAACACTCACTAATTATCTCCTTTGAGATAAATTCTGCTACCCTGAACTACGGTCTATGATTTTTTTTAGCAGAAGCGCTCTAAACAGCTAAAGGCTTAAATTGTTCACAGATATGCCAAGATTTTGATGGATAATGTGCATTGAGATATCGCTAGTTTAATATTATCAGTGGTAAATGAATGATTTTCAAACTAACAAAGATTGTATTCAAAGTGCAGCAATTGTAGTGCCCAAGAGCAAGATAACATTCTATTGCCGGGGACACATATGCATTCCAACGCGCAACTCTTTGCTAGGATGAGCAACTAGCGGGCCATTTCGAAACATGTTTGAAATCGGTAGCATAGATACCGTGGCCTAAATAACGTCCGAGTCTCGCATCCTTGGTTCAAGTTGTCGTTGTAAATGCCTAGTGTGTCTCCAGCATTATCAATAATATTGTACAGCAATTAATGCAGGGTGTTTCTTAAGGGAGTTCCATAGTAAAATAACCGAGGTAGACAGTGATGATCAGCTAATCGACATGAGGAAACCCGCAAGCTCCAGCATTACCGCTGAATTTCGTAGATTCATCTGCTACATTCACTTGTAGAGTGCGTGAAATTTTGCAAAGGTAAAGGTAAAGTCAACTTAGACCACACCCAAACCTGGGAAACCCACATGCACTAGTTTGTGCTGCGGGTTTAGCCCCACTGGCCCCAGAGGAGTAAGTGTAGTTGCAGTAGACCTCGAGTCACCAAGAACTGTGGCGCCAATTTAACGGAAGGAACAAATTACCCGAGACCCCCCACCCCCTCCTCTGTGAGGAAGGCAAGTTCCACCGCGGTGCAGTGCATGCACGCAACTGCCGAGTCAGCACACCTAAATTTCAAAGAGCTCGCGTGCCTGAATTGGCCTCGAACCTGCGAGCGATACAAGGTGTTAGACCTGAGAACGGAAGCATGCAGCTACCGTGGCGGCAATCAAACCATTTTTTGAATCTCGGTCCATGTTGGATTTACTCCTGAAGTGATTTGATTTGATTTTAGTGTGGGTAATCAAATTTTTTCCATGTATTATATCTCTTTTTAAGATAACACCAAGTGTACAGTGAGTACACCGTTGCCCTAGTTTCCTCATTTATTGCTGCTATTGAAGGTACCAACCATAGCACACGTTCTGTGTAATAAGAGCTACTTCGTTGCCTCTGTCGAATAAAAAAAAATAACTTTTCAACTAGTCATAAAATCGATTACAGAAAGCGTACCAATGAAAAATAATTAATAAATAGGTAGCTGAAGTTTTTTTATAACAAAGACCTCTAAATAAAATCTTTACATTAAAGTACTGTAACTCATAGGGCAGAATTAAACCTATCTCAACGTACAAAAACTCTTGAGTACAAGAAATCTTCAAAGATTAGAAGCTACACGTTGTTTACACTCTGCTGAAATTTGTTCTGTCACGGCAAGGTTCCAAGTACCTAAGGACTCGTTCGAATATCCCGTCAAAGTTAATCTAAGCAAAACCCACTAACTAGTTCGGGACTGCAGATAAAAATTTTAACTTAGTCACGTTGACTCGTGCAGAAGGGGTTTGTAGCAGCATCCCGATATTATACAGAGCCAACTGGAGATTCATTTTTTTAAGTGAGATTGACTTCTTGGAAGACTCGCAAGTACTCGATTGAGGGCCACCGCCTGACGCTCAATTCAATGGGTGGCAGCCAGCGTATTTGTCAGTTCAA
>LQNS02001154.1:1237535-1254729 GCA_001587735.2 Parhyale hawaiensis
CAAAATGAAGTTGCGAGTTGTGGTCGTAAACATAAACAAAAACGAGTCTCCGTGCGACAACCACGTTTTTGGTCGTCACGTAGACATGAATTTGGTCGTTTCTGCAACTTGTGGTTGTATTCAGGCACACAACTTCGCCACACAGAACCGCCTCTGATCAATAATCACTTCCCGAACTCTCTATTAAACAAAAAAATGAATAATTTCCTAGACAGCCGTATCTCAAATTCTCAAGTTCCTCAAACTACCACTCAACAGACAATCAATGTCTACTATGAAAGCCAGATGAACTCTAATTAAAAAATGGACGAAAGAGTATTAAAGACCATTATACAAACCTATCCCAAAGCAGTTGACAGTCAGGCACGAATCCAATCCCATATTTATTACAAGAACAAGAAGATTGGCGACCTTATAGTGCAATAACCTACCTTAAACCATCGAGCCGCTGTCTTGGTAAGTCCGGCGGTATGGTATACCAGTTCAAGTGTAGCAGCGGAGAATGTACTGCTCTACATTCGGCTTACCAGGATGACTTTGCCAAAGAGACTGTATTATCATAAGTACCAGGGCGCAATCTTTAATCATATTCGCATTGTTCATGACCGACAGCCACCGAAAGAGGACCTACACGATAACACTAATGTTCTGCATACCGCTCGTAATAGAGATCACTTGAATATATTGGACGCCCTTTTTATCCAGGAGCATCAACCCAATCTAAATATAAATAGTATTGATTTTTGTTCACTTAAGCCGCGTCGGTATAATGGCTGCTATTTTGTAGGGGATTTTTGGCTGTTAGAGCAGCCATTATGAAAGCGCGGATAAAATTGTTCAACAGAAATGCGAGTAGGAACATTGTTGGAACCAGAGCGTATGGTTCGTAATGGCGGTGGTCGCCATTTTGCACCGGACACTAGTGAATGAAACTGCTGATTTTCAATTGATCGAAACATAGTCTAGTCAATTCATGCATATTTATATGTAGCGTACACTTATCTATAGATTATTACGTGTCTGCAAATTGATTTAATCCGTCTTTTGTATTTCAAATTTTATTCGCCTCATGACGACGCCCGAGGCACCGAAACGTTGCTGGTATTGACAGGGTGTTTCTTTTAATGGCATCACATTATGAAGTTTTAATAACGTGATGAATATACTGTAAATGTATTTTTAAATTCCCCAACACGCAACGAACTAGGAAGATTCCTACAGTTTTTACGATGCACAGGTTTTACCAGTAGTCTAATCTCACGACGCCCGTAGACTTGATCTCAACATGGGAACGTCATGCACTGCTGTTATGTCTACGGTGTTAACCATAATTATAAGATACTTTGAGAATTTATGAAGACTTACTGTGTTTTGTACAAATTCCAAGAAAATTTTCCAACAGAATCCCCACGATGTGTCCAATCATTCTGTACCCTGTTGTTTTAGGAACTAGAGAGATAAAAATATGAACGCAATTGTTTTTCAGGATGTGAATAAGAGTACGACATTAAATTTGTCAAGTTCACTTGAAATTTCTCTCCGATATCGCTGCCAGTAAAACTTCAGTCAGTCTCTAGTTTCACATTGTCATTCATTATTGAGAATTTTTGGGTTTTCTGTTGGGTTCCAGTCTTGAAGTTTTATAGGCCACTCTAGAACTGTAATCGTTTTGGCTTCAAATTAGTCTTTGGTGGCTTTAGAAGTACAGACTTCTGTAGTCTTCAGCTAAAAAATGGCATAATTTTTTCCTGGAATATTCAAAACTGGGACAAGACCTTATTTTAATGTGTTTGAAGTAGCGTGTTAAGTTTTCGTGTTTCTTCCTCTCACATTTCATCTTTCAAGTCGTTCAGATTCACCAAATATTGATTGTTGTGATAATGGTTGCTCTTCTCTTCAAAAATTAGGCAAGTAAAGCTATCAATCATAAGAATTATCTGAATTAGACTTTCTTACGTCAGTAAACACCGCTTTTTGGCATTGCTCTTCGTCCCAAATCTATCCCCCTTTAACCAAGGAAAAATTTTCCTTTGATGTTCCATTGTTGAAAAAGTCATTATTGTAATTCCATTGATGCAAGGTGCGTAGAAGCTGATAAACAATTTCTGAAAGGAGTGCTAAATTTGCTTTCTTTGGAGATCTCTTCAGCATAATTCACCCCTCAAACATTCTCGAAAGGGTCGACGTGGAGCCGGGCTGTAAAAGGTGACCTGGTTCGTTTCTAAGCCATGGCCCGCAGAATTTCTGATATTATAGCAACCGTACAAGCCTTCATAGTTCCCTCGTAATGAAACTTGTAGAGTTTTCCTTCTGAAGATAGGGGCATCAATGCCCTTCTTCTCTATTATCAGGGATAGCAGTCTCTCTCACTCTGCATGCACATAACTATCGGATAAATTAGAATAATTTCTGAGTTTTAGTTTTATTTTGTAACTAGTTATATGCCTTTTACATAGCTCGTAAAATGTGAACCCACCTGAGAGAAATTGTCTAGAAGACAGCGCCACTCATATTCGTCTTCTATCAATCAGAAGTGCTCCGGAACTACAAGTTTTTCAAGGTTGTTTTATATTTTATTATTATTATATTATTAGATATTGAAGAATGCGATGAGAAGCACAAAGAAGAAATTCTGTTACCCACGATGTACGTTTCGCTTTCACCATCGCTTTTAATAAATGAATGCTCTCGTCAAAATTTCATATCATTGTGTGTTGTGCGTTCGCCGTCTACAGTGCAGATGTGCCAACCTTTGAAGCCCTTGTACAGGAGGTTCCTGTCGCCCCGGTGGCGCTATTGTCTCTCACGACGGAGATGTGTGCGTGTTTGTATACGCAGATCGTGTGCGCGTGAGCGGCGTTCAAGTTGATGAGCCTCGGTGTTCGCTGTATCGCTGATTAAGTTAGGTTAGGTAACGTTAGATAACGTTAGGTAACGTTTGGTAAGGTTAGGTAAGGTTAGAATGGTTAGATTGGGTTAGGTTGGGTTAAGTTAGGTTAAGTTGGGTTAGGTTAGGTTAGGTTAGATTAGAAGGTTAGGTAAAGAGGTTATGTAAGGGTAAGCTAGGTTAGGTAAGGTTTGCCTAGATTAGGTTAGGTTTGCTTAGGTAGTGTTTATTTTAGTGGTGGCGCGCGCAGGAAAGCTTACGTGAACGCAAAATCGTCTTGAGAGACGATAGTGCGCCCGGTGCAACCTGTATTGGAGTTCGAATCAACGCAGCGGACAATGTTCCAAATTTCAAGAATCATTTGCTAGTTTGCAAATTGTATTTAAGCTTTGGAATACTCGGTATCACAGCTACATCTCACTAAGGAAACCTGCCGAAATTTCTCCCACCTGATGAGCCGAGGACAGCGAAACGTACGTCGTGGGTAACCGAATTTCTACTTTGTGCTTCTCATCGCATTCTTCAATATCTAATACAATGCCATCTCAAAACAATTATTATATTATTAAGAATTTCCACTCTGAGAGACACATTTCCTTAATAGTTCTATTTTGGTAGTTGGCTATCATTTAATTTAAGTCTAGTGATAAGCTATGTTTAATATAACTATTGTAGCACCACTGTGAGTACTTAATAAAGTTGATTGAAAAGTACATGCAGTATGCACTGACTGTCATATCATCTAGGCTATAAAACTTTATTCTTCACTGTAGCATTTGAAAACAAGAAAGAAGGTATTAACAGACATCATTGTCTCATGTCTTGCTGAGCAGCATCATTGCCATTGAAAGAAAAATAATCTTTAATGGATGAATTCCGTGGGAAACTTAGTTTATCGATGATCAGAATGATAAGTATTACAATAAAAACAGTTCACCTATGTTTCCTTGTTATTTCGAGCTTTTGATTCAGCTGGGAATCATCGTTGCTAAAAACTTTGCTGTGTGTGATTCACTTTTGAATCGAAAGCTAGATCCGGTACGATGCAGTGCTATATAATATTCTCGTTCGTTTTTTCATCATAAATGTGGATGTTTGAAGCAGTCTTGGTGGCTCTGCCTTTGTTTGTGCGGTTATTGGCAAATAATAATTATAAGCAATCTGTTGAGAGAATAATTCTGTGATCTCTAATCCTTTTTTCCTATTGCTGGGCTGGTTGCGGGGGTTTTATGACCTCATGGAATTTCCTCCGTTCTCATGTCACCAGTCTGGAGTATCTTAATAATAACTAGAGAGTACTCTGGGAGCGTATACCTCCGGCAAGCAAGGCAACGGTAACAGAAAATTTAAATTGGTTCTGAAACCATATCTTTTATCGTATTAACACCAAACTCTAATCATTTATGCCTTTTGAAAGTATTAACAATTCCTGTCGTTTTCATAAAAATCCATTCATAAATTTCCGAGTTTTGCTCCTAACAAACATTATGACGAACATATGTCAGACTCACAAACAGACCAACCGATCATCATCAAAATTTAATCATTTATGTCTTCTACCATTAATAACAACTGCTGTAAATTTCATCAAGATCCATCCCTAACTTTATGAATTACTGTGCTAACAAGCATGAAATCAAACATAGCGACCAACAAACGAACTAACAGATCATGCCAAAAATTTAATCATTTACTCTTCGTAATATACCTAACAACAGATATAAATTTCATGAAAATCTTTTCATTACATTTTGAGTTATGGCCTTAAGAAAAAAATAGGCAGAAAGACAAACAAACAGACAGAAAAACGGATTTTCATCAGAAGTTAATCATATGATAGGTTTGATAGGTTTATTACACACAAACACATTTTATATTACAAGTATTTGGTAAAGTAGTAATACTCTATAGAATAATGCATCTGCGTAGCCACTGAAAGTTTAACAAACTTATTGNTACAGAATTTAACGATTTCAATTTCGACCATCTTCGACCCTCCCACCTGATGAGCTGAGGACAGCGAAACGTACGTCGTGGGTAACCGAATTTCTTCTTTGTGCTTCTCATCGCATTCTTCAATATCTAATACAATGCCATCTCAAGACAATTATTACATTATTAAGAATTTCCACTCTGAGAGACACATTTTCCTCAATAATTCTATTTTGGTAGTTGGCTGTCAAGCGCTCTCTGTATCTAATTTAAGTCTAGTGATAATCTATATTTAATATAACTATTGTAACACCCCCGTGAGTACTTAATAAAGTTGATTGAAAAGTACATACAGTATGCACTGACTGTCATATCATCTAGGCTATAAAACTTATTTCTTCACTGTAGCATTTGGAAACAAGAAAGAAGGTATTAACAGACTTAGGTAGCAGGCCCTCAAAAAATGATGACATCATTGTCTCCTGTCGTGCTGAGCAGCATCATTGCCATTGAAAGAAAAATAGTCTTCAATGGATGGATGGATTCCATGGGAACTTAGTTTATCGATGATCAGAATGATAAGTATTACAATAAAAACAGTTTACAAACAATAATACCTATGTTTCCTTGTTATTACAAGCTTTTGATTCAGCTGTGAATCATCGTTGCTAAAAAACTTTGCTGTGTGTGATTCACTTTTGAATCGAAAGCTAGATCTGGTACGATGCAGTGCAAGCTAGTATTCTCGTTCGTTTTTCCATCATAAATGTGGATATTTGTAGCAGTCTTGGTGGCTCTGCCTTTGTTGGTGCGGGTATTGGCAAATTTAAGCAATCTGTTGAGAGAATAATTCTGTGATCTCTAATCCTTTTTTCCTATTGCTGGGCTGGTTGCGGTGGTTTGATGACCTCATGGAGTTTCCTCCGTTCTCATGTCGCCAGTCTGGAGTATCTTAATAACTAGAGAGCACTCTGAGAGCGTATACCTCCGGCAAGCAAGGCAACGGTAACAGAAAATTCAAATTGGTTCTGAAACCATAATTTTCATCCTATAAACACCAGACTCTCATCATTTATGCCTTTTCAAAATATTAACAATTCCTGTCGTTTTCATAAAAATCCATTCATAAATTTTTGAGCTATGCTCCTAACAAACATTATGACGAACATAAGTCAAACGCACAAACAGACCAATCGATCATCATCAAAATTTAATCATTTATGGCTTCCACCATTAATAACAACTCCTGTAAATTTCATGAAGATCCATCCATAAATTTATGAATTACTGTGCTAACAAGCATGAAATCAAACATAGCGACAAACAAACGAACTAACAGATCATGCCAAATATTTAATCATTTACTCTTCGTAATATACCTAACAACAGATATAAATTTCATGAAAATCCTTTCATTACATTTTGAGTTGTGGCCTTAAGAAAAAAAATAGGCAGAAAGACAAACAAACAGACAGAAGAACGGATTTTCATCAGAAGTTAATCATATGTGGCTGTTAACAGGCCTAACAATCCCTGCATGTAAATTTCATAAAGATCTGTTCATAAATCTTTTAGTAATCTTGGTGATAGACAAAGAGACCCGCAAACAGACAAATACAACAAAAACATTACCTTCTCGGTGGAAGTAATGATAGAAATAAAAAATTTATCACTGTTCAGAAAATGTCATCAATCTTAATTGTCCCAACCATTTCAACTAGTTAATACTTTAAAGAAATATGATGCGGTTGGTGATATCTGCACAACATTGGTATCATGACTACAAACGTAAGATATAAGTAAGAAGCGATCGAATGTACGTGACGTCATTATTGCTGCTAATTTTCTCTTGAAGATATTAACAAATGCCCGTCGGCGTTTAAATGTCTGAGGTTTACCTTTTTTGTGCATCATTCGTTGATTAATCCTTCCTCTAACAGCGCGGGCTATGTACAATATATTTCATATAGTGCTATGCTTGTGAGAATGATGGATTAATTCGGGAGAAAAGCGACTAGATATATATACCCTGCACCAGAGATCATCACTATGATCGTGAACAGTAATGGTGTATGGAAAATCTATACTTTTGTTTCAATTTGGATGACTGCATTGATATGGTACTTGAATCTTTGTACCGAGCATCGATTTATCGCATTGTATTCCAGTATGCGCTATACCATCTCCAAATTAATATTAACACTCATCCTCGGAAAAAAGCAGTCTTCCTATCCCTGGAAAAGCCCTCACGTTAGAATAACCGAAATTGTGCGCAATTCTTTTAACCATCACTGAGTACGTTAAAACATCTACATTACATAAGCATTTTATGTTCCGTACGTTGATGAGGGGCCCTGCAATTGAAACGACCAATTTTCAATAAACTTGCCTTATAGACCGATCGTCTTCACCTTAACTTAAGTAATACCCTAAGGCCTAAATATTCAATCATGTTCAGTTGTTTTCAGCTGCGTATTTTTTTATGTTTCTCCTTTTCCATTGTAACGTTTGCACTATGGTTTCTCTTAGTCAATAAAAATTCCTACTGTGTGAACAGTTTTTCCTCAAACAAAATTTACCGCGCACAAGGTTACAGTGTGGGGTAATAATGTTGTGCAAATTCAAAGCTTTCACCAAGCCGTTCCGCTCGCTGGCCTTTAAATAGATACATTATAAAAGTTCTACCGACGCAGAGAGCCTGCTGCGCATATTTAATATTATTTACGCAATCAATAAGTTAGTAAGTACCTCGGTGCATGCGAATACCATTAGGTATTCTGCACAACATCGAGTTTTCAATGCATCGGTTCTAATTACATTAACCATTTCGAGTAAAGTTGTACTGTTAATGGCGTACATTTAGCCGAAGTATAAAGAGGAAAACCAAACGGGAAGCTGTTCCATTAGTGCCGTATGCACTCATGCTGCACTACTACGCACGACATTAGCGCTGGCACATATAATTATAGTTCACGGAACGCAAGTGAATTCTTCACTTCGAGTGCCCTCTGTTTACTCCGAACTGCTGCTGCACATTAGCCGGAGCTCTGCATTTGTGGCTTTGAATTACAGATATTAGTTCCAACTAGAGGGTACGTCGACGTGCAGGTATGTCACAATATACGTGCTTGTGATAGTAGATATCTATATAGGTAATGATATATAGATTTCATTACCTTAGTTATTGCGTTAACTTGTTTCTATCTCACCATGCCTACAGTCATCGCTATAAGATAGGGAAATATTCTAGCATTGAAGATTTAACTAAAGCACTCTGACAGTGCATATCTCCACCAACCAAGGCAACGGTGACGATTTCTTTGCATTAGTACTGAAAGCTAATCTTTGTCCATTTTAATATAATTAACAGTTTCAGTAGTAATTTTCTTAAAGATCTGTTTTCTTAAAGATCTGTCGATAACTTTATGAGTTATGCTGCTAACAAACATTCTAACAAAAATATAGTCAAACATACAAGTAGGCCAACTGATCATTACCAAAATTTAGCCATTTATATCTCTTAACATAACTAAACCCTTCTGTAAATTTCAGAAAGATCCAAACAAAACTTTTTGAATTATTAAAATCATTCTCTTTTTTTAATATACCTAACAACTCATGTAAATTTCATAAAAATTTGGCCGTAAGTTTTTGAGTTATGGCATTAAGAACTAGAGCACTCTGAGAGCGCATACCTCCGCCAAGTGAGGCAACGGTAGCAAAAAATTCAAATTGGTTCTGAAACCATAATTTTCTTTGTATAAACTCCAAAATCAAATCATTTGTGCTTTTCATATTAATAACAGCATGTTCAATTTTCTTGAAGATCCGTTCATGACTTTTTGAGTTACAGTGTTAACAAACGTTATGACCAATCATAAGTGAAACATACAAACGAACAAACCGATCTGCACCAAAATTTGATCATTTATGTCTTTTAACATTACTAACAACCCCTATAAATTTCATGAAGATCTTTCGTTATTTTTGAGTTATTGTGCTAACAAGCATAAAATTAAAAACAGTGACAAACGAACGAACGAACCAACGGATCATTACCAAAATTTGGTCATATACTTTTTGTTATATACCTAACAATTCGTGTTAATTTCATCAAAATCCATTCATAACTTTTTGAGTTATGGCAGCGAGAAAAATGAGGCAGACAAACAAACAAACAAACAAACAAACAAACAAACGAATGGACATATCTTTACCAAAAGTTAATCATCTGTTCCTCCTAACATACCTAACAATCCCTGTAAATTTCATCGAAATCGGTTCGTAACTTTTTGAGTTATCTTGGTGACAGACAAACAGACAAAGAGACAGACAAACACGATGAAAACATAACCTCCTTGGCGGAGGTAATAATATCAATAACCCTGTTCAACATCGGAGCGATTCTTTCCTGTAATCATTCCACAAACTCTCTACGACCAATTTTTATAATTCCGACTCGTCTTCTATAGCAATAAATTGCATACGATAGCTGCCACTATAATTACAGAGTTGAGCAAAGGGTACAGTCGTATTACAAGGCTCTAAATTGTCTCAAAGCACAGGTCATTTGCATATAAATTACGTGTATGATGACCGTGAACACGGCAAGAAATTTATGTCTGGTAATATATGGGCCTACGGCGTACTTTATGGCCTGCGCTTGTAAGTCAAAGGCAGCTGAGTCCAAACGACCATTATAGTTCTAAAATAGTGTATTTTTCTCTCTGTGTGTCATATGCAAGCATTTGCGCATCTTCATTTAATTTTTCTAAGACAATTTTTCGTAAGGAGCATAAGCAAAAAGTACCTACCTGCTTAACGGAGTTTAGAGAATTTGAAGTATAAAGTAGTGCCCCTTTCTACGCCTTTTTTCGCCTTGATGGCGAATGGTATAGAGCTATCGAAGACATGGAACTAGATTGCTTAGTAAGATTTAGAAAGATTATAAATTTAGAAGCTCCAGGATGATGTCAGCAGCCCTAAGTTATTGATTTCCGACTAAAGAAATGGGATAAGAAAGCTCAAGGGAGAAATATTTACCAAATAACTTTTACACATAAGAGTCTTCGAAGTTCTCCAAAAAAATTTCTACTGCAAAATGAGTGCAAATTCAATCAATACACCGGAAGACTTGCTAGGAATTTAACTGGTAGCGGCTCCCTGTCTTACTGAACTGGCAATACGTGGCAACTATTCAGATTGACAGAACACGGTGCTTAGCTATTTCACTGCTAAGAATCAATTACGCATTATTAGATAAATGTTATGCTGAAATTGCGTCGCAGGTTTTCAGTTCACAAGCCTAATCAGCACTGCCTGGCATAATAATTCGAATAATTTCTTTTGATATTTACAACAGTTTAGTAACTACCTTCGCTAAAAAGGGTTATGTTTTTTTCCCGGCGTTTTTCTGTTTATCTGTCTGTCATCAACGTAACTCAAAAAGTTATGAACAGATCTTTACGAAATTAACAGAAACTCAACTGGAATCGATGATTAACTTTGGTGAAGATCTGTTCGAACAGTTTTTTGTTTGTGTACTTTTTTGGGCAACATTTTATACTAAAAAACTCACCAACGTTTATTTATGAAAATTGCAGGAACTGTTGAGGATATTACAAAGATCAAATGTCCAAACTTTCGTGGTTATCAGCTCGACTTTTTATCCGTTTGTCTCTGTGTTTGGTTTCTTGTTTGTCATTAACACAACTCAAATAGTTATGGTCGGAACTCCATCAAATTTTAAGAATTATTGATAATGTACCCAGTAATGAATGACGTAATAGCATTGATCTTAAATTGATCGTAGCAGTGACTGAAAAAAGCTTGTCCCGAGAACGTGGGCTTTCTGTAAACCCCTGTGACAAGCATTGAGTCGTTATTGGTTACTAAAACATTTAAGATCAATGCTATAAAAACCCTACTATTCCGAGCACACCATTTGTCCTCCCCCTATCTTACCTTCTCAAACGAAGTTAACTTTCTCCGTACTTTCTTCAAAAATAACGGTTACCCGCACCATCTATTGGACCACCACTGCAAATTATTCCTAAACAAACTGTTCGATCCCGNCTTTAACTCAAGTTGTTTCAGATCACTGCTATTAGTAACTAATATTGGTTTTAGATCATTAAGCTTGTAATAGATGCTTCCGTTTCTCGAATAAACTCTTTGTAACAGAGGATGCTGCTTCCTGTTGCTGTTAACAGGCCTAACAATCCCTGCATGTAAATTTCATAAAGATCTGTTGATAAATCTTTTAGTAATCTTGGTGATAGACAAAGAGACCGGCAAACAGACAAATACAACAAAAACATTACCTTCTCGGTGGAAGCAATGATAGAAATAAAAAATATATCACTGTTCGGAAAAGGTCATCAATCTTAATTGTCCCAACCATTTCAACTAGTTAATACTTTAAAGAAATATGATGCGGTTGGTGATATCTGCACAATATTGGTATCATGACTACGAACATAAGATATAACTAAGAAGTGATCGACTGTACGTGACGTCATTATTGCTGCTAATTTTCTCTTGAAGATATTAGCAAATGCCCGTCGGTGTTTAAATGTCTGAGGTTTACGTTTTTTGTGCATCATTCGTTAATTAATCCTTCCTCTAACAGCGTGGGATATGTACAATATATTTCAAATAGTGCTATGCTTGTGAGAATGATGGATTAAATCAGGAGAAAAGCGATTAGATATATACCCTGCACCAGAGATCATCACTATGATCGTGAACAGTAATGGTGTATAGAAAATCTATACTTTTGTTTCAATTTGGATAACTGCATTGATATGGTACTTGAATCTTTGTACCGAGAATCGATTTATCGCATTGTATTCCAGTCTGCGCTATATCATCTCCAAATTAATATTAACACTCATCCTCGGAAAAAAGCAGTCTTCCTATCCCTGGAAAATCCCTCACGTTAGAATAACCGAAATTGTGCGTAATTGTTTTAAACATCACTGAGTGCGTTATAACATCTACATTACATAAGCATTTTATGTTTGATTCGTTGATGAGGGGCCCCTACGATTGGAACGACTAATTTTCAATAAACTTGTCTTATGGATCGATCGCCTTCACCTTAGCTTAAGTAATACCCTAAGACCTAAATCTTCAATCATGTTCAGTTGTTTTCAGCTGCGTATTTTTTATGTTTCTCCTTTTCCATTGTAACGTTTGCACTATGGTTTTATTAGTCAATAAAAATTCCTACTGTGTGAACAGTTTTTCCTCAAACAAAATTTACCGCGCACTAGGTTACAGTGTGGGGTAATAATGTTGTGCAAATTCAAAGCTTTCACCAAGCCGTTCCGCTCGTTGGACTTTAAATAGATACATTATAAAAGTTCTACCGACGCAGAGAGCCTGCTGCGCATATTTAATATTATTTACGCAATCAATAAGTTAGTAAGTACCTCGGTGCATGCGAATACCATTCGGTATTTTGCACAACATCGAGTTTTCAATGCATCGGTTCTAATTACATTAACCATTTCGAGTAAAGTTGTACTGTTAATGGCGTACATTTAGCCGAAGTATAAAGAGCAAAACCAAACTTGAAGCTGTTCCATTAGTGCAGTAGGCACTCATGCTACACTACTACGCACGACATTAGAGCTGGTACATATAATTATAGTTCACGGAACGCAAGAGAACTCCTGACTTCGAGTGCCCTCTGTTTACTCCGAACTGCTGCTGCACATTAGCTGGAGCTCTGCATCTGTGGCTTTGCATTACAGATGTTAGTTCCAACTGGAAGGTACGTCGACGTGCAGGTATGTCACAATATACGTGCTTTTGATAGTAGATATCTATATAGGTAATGATATATAGATTTCATTACCTTAGTTATTGCGTTAACTTGTTTCTATCTCACCATGCCTACAGTCATTGCTATAAGATATGGAAATATTCTAGCATTGAAGATTTAACTAAAGCACTCTGACAGTGCATATCTCCACCAACCAAGGCAACGGTGACGATTTCTTTGCACTAGTACTGAAAACTAATCTTTGTGCATTTTAATATAATGAACAGTTTCAGTAGTAATTTTCTTAAAGATCTGTCTTCTTAAAGATCTGTCTATAACTTTATGAGTTATGCTGCTAACAAACATTCTAACAAAAATATAGTCAAACATACAAGTTGGCCAACGGATCTTACCAAAATTTAATCATTTATGTCTCTTAACATTACCAAACCCTCCAGTAAATTTCAGAAAGATCCAAACAAAACTTTTTGAATTATTAAAATCATTCTCTTTTTTTAATATATCTAACAACTCCTGTAAATTTCATAAAAATTTGGCCTTAACGTTTTGAGTTATAGCATTAAGAAAAATAAGGCAGACAAGCAAACAAATGGATGGACTGATCTTCACCATAAGTTGCACAGCTGTTCCTCTTAGCATACTTAACACTCCCTGTAAATTTCGTGAAAATCCGCCCATAAGTTTGTGAGCTATCTTTGTGATAGACTAACAGACAAATCAACAGACAGAGAAGGTCGACGAAACCGTTACCTACTTGACAGAGGTAGTAAACTCGGAAGAGCTGTGAGATGTCAAAATAATATTGTTTCAGTTTGCTATTACATTTCGCCATCAATATAACTATGTAACCACTGTAGTCTGGATACGGCTCGGGTGAAATTTTATTGAAGAAAATTGTTTGTTTCTCTGCATTTTGGATTAACGTAGAATAATTCATTCTAGAATCTACATTATAACTAAAGTGCCCGCGCTATCAACAGTAGTTAGCGATTTCGTGACAGCCATACTTATGACTGAATTGCCCGAACAAACTATTACAAAACGATTTAGCATAATATAAATGCTTACAGCAGCGTATTTGTAATAATATGAGTAGCACTAAGATAATGATTTTAAAAAAATTAAGCGATATTATACATAAAGTTTTGAAATTTGAAGTTTCCTTCAAATAGAAAAAAAATTACGTAAAACTGGAATTCTCAACCCATAATCTTAAAAAATGGGGTCTAATAAATGAAATCTTGTAAAAATAATCTTATAAAAATTGTACTTTATAGAAAAATGTACAATGCGGGCTAGTTATATAATGCTAACAATAGAATGTAAATAGAAAAAACTATTTCTCTGTTTTTTGCAAAGTTACTATTAAAAATTTCTCCAAACACAAAAAAAAAGAACATACGAATAATACCTTTTCACTAGTTACTGATCGATTTTTCACAAGTAAAAAATATTTTAGAACATGTAAAACAGAAATCATCAATCTCCATCAACACTACAAATTCTCCACCCCCAAAAAAAAACATTTTTGCAATAGATTTATACGTAAAAATGATGGTGTACAAAGGGCAATGCAAGAAAAAAGCTTAGAGTACAAATGTAACCAAATTTATGTTACAGACCCAGAAGTATACATGAGAAACATACCAGAAATTATTGACATTATCACTCTACAAAAATTCGATAATGTAAAATTCCAACTAAGTGTAAAAGCACAAATCTATAAAATAGACATTAATAATAAAAAAGAATATTGTATATCTTGGCTTAACTCAGGAATATTCACTGAACAGTCAAAAATTATGTTAATGGAAAGGTAATTAAGGAACTAATTAGAAATTTAGCAAAGAAAGTAGCAAAGAAAGTCGAAGAATTCACTAAGAATTCGTCAGGTGGGATGATAAATGAATTGCTAGATTCTCATGTTAAAATAGTTGAATATAAACCTCTAAGAGGCTTCAATTATATTGAACTTCCAGAAAAACATAGACACCCAATGTATAGATTAATCGCCATACGAAACGATGATCAAGAATGTTTTAAATGAAGTATAACGAGAAATTATTGTCTAGATCAAAAACATCCAGAAAGAATTTCAAATAAATTAAAAACTGAGACGGCAAAACTAAATTTCCAAGAAGTCAATTCCCTGTGAAAATTCAAGACAATGATTAATTAAAAAAAAATAAATATAATATCCGTTAACATTTATAACTTTAACCACCCTCCCGAATTATGCCCTCTCCGAATAACAGAAGTAAAAGATTCTGATGTTATATCACTGTTGTTTATACACAATGAAGAATCTCAGCATATGTATAATTGAAAGATCTCAGTTCATTCATAAAAACAAATCATAAACGATTCATAAACCCATTCTGTTTGCCATCAGTTACTAGAAAAGATTTATGGGAACAGCACGAGCCTCAATATTCTGCTCACACACCAACAAAACCAGTAGTATCGAATGAAAAAATAAAATTTACTCTGCACCAAAAAAAAGGATAAAACATCGATTTGTGATATACTGTATGTGGATTCTGAATAAACTTTTAAAAAAAATTAAAACGTATCCAAAGTTATACAATACAATATATACACACAAGCATGTACCAAACAGTTTCTGTCGCTGTGCAAAATCTGAGCTTGATATGTATTCAATATTAGAACTGAGCAACTGTGAAGTTGCACCTGAGAAATTCGTAGCCTATATTGAAAGCGAAGCTAAAAGGGTATACAATTTACTCAATGTAAATAAAAGAATGTACCTTTCAGGGGAAATATATAAAGAGTAATTAGCTGCAACAAGTTGCTTTCTTTGTCATGGTGAATTTACTGAAGCAATTTATGAGGTGAGAGACCACACCATGATAGCTCGGCAACATTTGCAGATTTTTGCCCCAACAAAGGCACTAATTTGACCAGTGCCGAAGGCTTGGCACAATAAAAATAAGTCTTTTAAATGTCTATAAATATCTCTCAAAATGAACCGGCCTAGACGTCCCGCAACGTTCTCATTAATTACCTCCGCCAAGAGGTTATGTTTTGGTTGGGTTTGTCTGTATGTCTCTTTGTCTGTTTGTTTGGCTCTTTGTCTGTCTGTCACCAAGATAAATCAAAAGTTATGGACGGATTTTGACGAAATTTACAGTAATTGTTAGGTATGTTAGGAGGAACAGATGATTATCTTTTGGTGAAGATCCGTCCATCCGTTTGTTTTTTTGTCTGCCTCATTTTTTTAATGCCCTATGTCAAAAAGGTATGGACGGATTTTGATTAAACTCACATGAGTTGTTACGTATATTACGAAAAGTAAATGACCAGATTTTCGAAGTAATTTGTTTGTTCGTTCTTTAATCACTGTTTCTAATATTATGCTTGTTAGCACAATAACTCAAAAAACTACGAATAAATTTTTATGAAAGTTGTAGGACTTGTTAGTAATGTTAAAAGACATAAATGGTTAAATTTCGGTGCAGATCGGTTGTTCATTTGTGGGTTTGACTCATGTTTATTATAATATTTTTAGCAGCATAACTCAAAAGGTTATGAACTGATCTTCATGAAAATTGCATAAACAGTTAATACTATTAAAGGGTGCAAATTATTATATTTTGGAGTCGATACAAAGAAAATTATGGAATTACAGCCAAATTGAATTTTTCGTTTCCATTGCTTCACTTGGCGGAGGCATGCGCTTTCAGAGGGCTCTAGTTTAAAAATGTATCATGATTCTCTACAAGCTAAGGTAGAAATTCACCGTAAAATGAAATATTCTCACGCTACTAATGAATACTACGAACATGCAAAATTACTTTGCAATAAAATTGAATGCAATATATTAAAAGACCACCACTATTTATATCTAAAGGTTGATACGCTACTCCTGGAGGATGTATTGAAGATTTTCAAAGGAACTGTTTAAAAACAAATGAATTAGATCCTGTTCATTATTTCACAAGTCCTGGATTGTCATTTGATGCTCTATTAAAATTGCAAAAATAGATGTAGATACTGTTTATAATCGAGAAATGCTGCTATTTATTGAAAAAAGAATTAAAGATGGTGTTTCAATGATAACAAAACGATGTGCAAAAGTGAACAATAATTATATCCCAGAAACATAGGATTAAAAGGAGAAAAAGTAATTTCATAACTTATTTAGACCCTAATGATTTATAAGGATGGGCAGTGTCCTCCATTACCATCAGGAAATTTGAGATGGAAACACAGAAACAAATTGAAAACTTGGAAGAAAAAGGAGACAAAAGATAGATGTTAGAAGTTGATCCGAGTTATCCAACAGAATTGCTTGATGAACATAGCAATTTTCCGCTAGTACCAAAAAGTGTTAACCCAAATTATGAGTATTTACTCGACTAATCATACAAAATAAAACGTTTCGGGAGTGCCTCCAATCTTCAGAAAAGCAAAATATGCAGAATGAATTATCAATCAAGGAAATCCCGCACAAATGTGGATAAGAGGTTAAATAAACTGCCAAACGAACCATCGAAACAATGCAATGACCTAATACAACTTAAGAGTTGCCAAACATTGAACAAATTTTATGTGGTCAATAT
>LQNS02001154.1:1257551-1270330 GCA_001587735.2 Parhyale hawaiensis
TGGTCGCAAACTGCGGCACCACAGAAGACACCCAGCAGAGTGACTCCACACACGTGGGGTGACGTGAACAACGTCACCTGGACTTCTTCCGAAGACTCTCAAGGTAACTCAAGGTAAGGTAATCTAAAACAAAATTTCTTTTTATTTTCAATATTTTGGGAAAATGAAAGTAAAACGTTCAGATTTGTGCCTCTCCCGCAGTTAGTCGCGTAAGAGAACGAACAATATGGTTTGTTCTGGAATATGGTCAACAAACTGTAATCCAGCGAACCCACTCCAAAACAAAAGGGGCTTAAAACTATGGGTCGACGAAGAATAAACATCCTAAACATTTTGCATTTCTGAAGATGGAAGGCATTCCCGATACGTTATGTTTTATATGATTAGTCGATTTGATATCTATAATTTGAATTTTTTTCCAGCTTTATCTCCTTCTTTGTTTATTCTTCGTCGACCATAGTTTTGCATTTCAGAAAATGGGAGGTACTCCCGTAACGTTGTAGTTTATATGATTAGTCGATTTAATATTTTATTTTAAAATTTTTCCCAGCTTAATCTCCTTCTAAGTGTTAACCCTTTCTTGCTCCGAGGCGAGACAAAATTTTACCGCCCCGCCATTTTTCATTCACTGTTCTACGCTCAGTGATTTTCAGGGTCCATGGTTCGGTGACTTTTCCCAATTTCTCATGAATATCAATAAAATTCTAATACACCTGCTGATTTTAGCCAAAAAATCCTGACAAATATAAGTATTTTAGAAAATAAGTAATATGGCATTTCCGTGAACGCGCACTTCCCGACCTACGTCAGGCAGCATCACAGCAGCAACTATACATTATTAGGTGCCTACTAGCAAGCAAGGACTATGGTACTGTGGCACACATGCTCCTCACTGTTTAATGGTGCACATTTGTAGATTTTTACGAAAAAAACTTCTGCAATGATTACTAAAAGCCAGCAACAAGGCTAGAAATAAAAGCTAGAAGCGAAAACTCGTTCAGCTCGTTGAAGTAAATGACCAAGATCTGGCTTTACTACATACAGTTGGTAGTAGGAGCAGAAACATTGGCAGCAGCACTATCACTGCTATAGAATTAATTTGCCGTAATAGATTAAGCATAATATTATTACAGTCAGTGCTGAGTCTATAATTAATTGACCTAAAATATATCAGAGAGAAGAGAAGGCTTGCTTGAAGTCTGACCAATTCTAACTGTTTTTTACAGCAACTATCAATGCAGTGCCACTGTGCAGCAAACTATAGTTTCCGTAAAAGTATGAAAACTGCTGCAGATGAGGTACTGGAGCAATCACTTTGTACTGTCCGTAAAAATTTTGTTGCACTTCTTAAATAAAACTAATCTTAAAACTACACTTGGTCATTATTTTTTAGGTGAATAAATATAATAAAATTTGAATGAAAGACTTTGAAATTCATAAGAGTAAAACACGTGTATTTATAAAGTTATAAGTATATATACTAGGCGGTACAAATTTGACTCGCCTTGTCGCTCAAGCAGCTGGAAAAATTGTATAGGATAGGGTTAGGTCTACGGAAATTGCACCGATAATTTAACTTACTCTAAGCGAGCGGTAAGTTCTAGACTTTCACTAGACGTTGTATATGGCCCGCTCACGAGTCTCAGTTCAACTGTGTTACAAGCAGCACGGGGTATACTGTTAACGTAGCTAGGCATACTGCCACAAGACGGATTCGCACGATGATTAGAGGCCAGGACAACTAGTAAGAGCAGTCTGAATATTGAAGGCAAAAGTTTTATGTCGTGTTCACACGGACGAGGTAATGCGACGATTGAAATACCCTTGGGAGCCCCGTTTATACGCCCGTCGTTCTCACTTGATGTATTTTATACAGCACCTAATGGTACAAAAGACGATTGCAAATATTTTCTTTGAGATCTGCTTACGCATTCATGGTAATGAAATCTATCTCAAATTGGCGTATAAGCTTTTCGTTAGAGTACAATGCGTAGGTTAGAATGAGCTGCAGCATAACCAATTGGTAGGTGAGGTTAGGTCTCGCGAGACGTATATGTTTTACAAAATAAGTCACTCAACACTCCTTATACTTTGCAGGTCAAATGGGCTACCAAATTCCAATAAATATTTATACCTGAGCGCTCTGAGCTGTTGGTCCGACAACGAAGCATCTACAAGGTCCATATCCGAACAAAGCACCTATTACTTGATTGTAAAATAAAGTGTCTTTAGAAACTGTAGGCTGGATGAACTTGCATCTATCAGAACAAATTAGACCGTCTAACTTTCACTTGTTTTTTGCAACGTCTTTATTGTAGTGCACTGGTACTTATTATTAAGTAAGAGCTTATTTGTGTCATACGCTGTCTGTGAACTGCACCGCGAATGGCTGCTTATTTTTATGTATATATATATATTTTTTTGCTTCAGAGTGGACTACTGCTTCACTGCAGTTCCAACTTCTGTTCACTGCACTTTCATCAGCATTTTCAGCAGCACCGCTACACTCTCTGCAGCACGGGATGGCAGCAGCATGGCTACAGCTGATCACCTTATATTTGCTGTGCAGTACAGTCGTGACCTCACCGCACAGCCGCCGCTTTACTAAGGTACAGCTGTTGTTGGCTTATTGGTAACGAAACAGCTGTTATTAACTATACTAATTTCCATGCATTTTGTAGTTTGAGAAGGGCACGCAATTTGTGCCCATCTACACTTTTTAAATCGTTGTGAATCACTGTACGACAATGCTATAGTCTGAGTTGCTCTTATTACCGAAATAAGCCTGCATATATGTAGACGCTAATGAGTTTCAATTCATTCTATACGCCACTTTAAAAATTATTAAATTTTAGTTGTATTGCTAACTAGAGCACTCTGAGCGCGCATGCCTCCGCCAAGCGAGGCAACGGTAGCAAAAAGTTTAAATTGGCTCTGAAACCTTAATTTTCTCTCTATAAACTCCAAAATCTAATCATTTGTGGCTTTTGATAATAATAACAACCAGAGCAATTTTCTTGAAGACCCGGTCGTAACTTTTTGAGTTATATTGCTAACAAACGTTATGACAAACATGAGTCAAACATACAAACGAACAAACTGATCTGCACCAAAATTTGATCGTTTATTTCTTTTAACATTACTAACAAAAATATAAAGTTTATAGAGATCCATTCATTACTTTTTTGAGTTATTGTGCTAACAAGCATAAATTTAAAAACAATGACAAATGAACAAGCAAACCTACAGATCAATACAAAAATTTGGTCGTTTACTTTTTGTTATATACCTAACAACTCATGTTAATTTCATAAAAATCCATCCATAACTGTTTGAGTTATGGCATTGAGAAAAATTAGGCTGACAAACAAACAAACGGATGGACATATCTTCACCAAAAGCTAATCATCTGTTCCTCCTAACATACTTAACAATCCTGTAAATTTCGTCCAAATTGGATCAAAACTTTTTGAGTTACCTTGGTGACAAACAAACAGACAGACAGACGGGCAGACAGACGAACACGATGAAAACATAACCTCTATGGCGGAGGTAAATATACATTTAAATTTACCCACTGAGATCTTTAATATGACAATTCTAGCCTATGGAAATTTTGAAGTGCTTCCCAGTCTCTCTTAAGAGATTACGAAAATATTTTACGAGTGTTTAGCAGCACCAAGAATCCAGCTGGAATGCTGCAACATTTGATGCCAATTCCAGATAGTAATCCTTTTGAGCGTTACTGTTTACTAACACATTAGCAAGCCGAAATTATGACATCATAGTTCATACTAGGTGAGCAGAAATTCTTTGGACTAAATGAAAAGCGAACTTTTATTACCAACAATATAACGTTAAAAGTCTGTTGACTTTGCTTGCTTACTTACTTGTGTCTTGCTTACACACAGCTTCTTTGCTTTGAGATGGGAAGAAATTCGGAGGGGTGGGTGGAGGATTTAATTCGATTGCATCTGTGATACGGACTTGAAATCTGATCTCGGCTGCAGAAATGGGAACGTCAACTTTATATGTGCTGAGGGGAAATACAACTGGAATACGCAGCAACTAAATTGATTTTGTTTATAGGCTGAGTGTTGAATATTCATTAGAGAAGCAAAGACGCTACTGATTGTGACCAGTACAGGGAGGAGTGGACGGCCAAATAGCGTGTGGCTTATGACCAGCTAAGTGAGACCGGTTTTTGCGAAAGCAAAGACGATGTGATGACGACCCAACGGCTCACGGGCTTCTAGTAAGCTATAAGATAAAACAAAGAACGAGTCAGAATGTTAATTTGCAAACCTGAGAATCAATTTATAAAATACTTTTCGATATGGACTCCCAAAACTCAAATTACATCTTCAAGTATTAGACAGAAACTTTCCACAGCGAAACGGAGCTCCCTTGTGTCTCCGACATCGACTACACAGAGAAATCCATTGGGTTTAATTCTAGTGATGAAGAAGGCTAAATATCCTTCCTCCAAAACCTTGAAAACGACAAGAAAACCACTAATGGGTTTTCTTTGAAGCGTGGGAAGGTGTACCATTTTGTTGAAAGTGAAAAGGTGATCTTTGAAGTGTTTCCTCATCTCATCTATTGCTGCACTAACATATCCTCAATATAGCAGTTCATGTTGATTCTCAAGCACTCTTTCATTGAAATTAAAGGGGATTTCCACATCTTTGCAGCTCACGTCGTGAGAGAAGGCGGTTTTTTTTCGGCGAAAACGGTTCTCATGTAGCTTAGAATGGCCTTCAAAGTTTTTGTTTAACGCCCTTAACTAGGTACTTTCTTGGTGCGAACAGATCGAGATCTCCCACTTCATGGGCGATCCTCAGATAGCCAAGATCGGTAAATCTCTTGGCAATAACTCTCAATTTGGCTACTTTCAAGACCTGACAAATTTCAGAATTTGTTCTTCTTACGCGATCGAGTACGAGAATGCTTCGTGTTGATTCATTTTTTCAACACAAATTGTAAAATTTTAGATTTACCTTGAAATTAGGGTTTAATTGTATCTTAACATATTTAATTGTTTTATTGATAAAAAAAAGTGCCAGAATGAATGCTCCTCACAATTTATGAAAAAGTCCAAGGATTTTCTTAGCACCCTGTATTTCACTGACTCTCGCTACCGTCACAGGTGGTGGGCAAGCAGCTGGGGACAGAATGTCTGCTCCCAAACAGGTCAGTTGGACGCGCAACATCTGCTTCTCTGAAGGAGCACATCTGCTCTACTTACTGCCTGAGTACCAGAGACTGTCGGGCCTTCTGCATCTCTGCGGGTGAGGACTTATCCTCTGGATTTATTATAGCAGAGATATGAATGTTATTATATTAGGCTGTATTGCACTCTGTTCAAACTAACTACATAAATGCCACGTGCTTCGAAAGAGTCGTAATACTAAATCCCCCATCTTGGTAGCTACATAACCTTGATCATGCCTGGTTTATACATTGTACGTGGTAATAAAGAGCGTTATTACTACAACAATGACAAAATGAATAGATTGATTAAACCAATTAAAACCTGACTACTTCATAAACGATGTATGAAATAAATGTATTCGTATGAGAGATCGAAGAACTAGTCATTCTGGGCTTGAAGAAGTGTCGGTCTGTGACTATTTCCATAACACAAAAAATTTAAAGCTTTTCTCCACGTTTCTAAATTATATTTTTGCACATTGTTAAGTTGAAAAAGAACAATTCATGAATAAAATTACAAGTATGCTAAGTAAAACACGTTTCGGCCATCTCCTACTGGAGCCATTATCAGGTATTGGGTCTGAAGTAAGGCAAAACACAATCAGCAAACTGCAAGGTTACACACTTTGGTGAATTTCTAACACATAAAATAACAGCTAGCACGAAAGATTAGGGAAGTTCAGCTGCTGGCATGGTCGGTGCGTCACTTGCTCAAAGGGCTGGTGGGCAATACCCTAAGTAGTGCAGGTGGGCGTGGTCATGCTAAACGAACAGGTTTAGGTCGTTAGAAAATTCGTTGATTTCACTTGGTACTTTTGGTCTGGTGCTGAAGAACGCCGTAAGTTTTCGTGGTTTGGAGCATGGCTGCACTGCTATTTTTATATGGTCGAAGGGTTGAATCTGCTGCTTAGAAAGTCAGAATCTTTTCTGCAAGTGTTCAAGTTATGAAGTTGTACGTAAAGGTCAACTGTTTCTTCAGAGCAATGCTGGTTGTTGTTGTTGTTGTTGTGGTATTTGTCCAGTAATGTCTTCACTATTTTGTCATTACTTATCATAGGAAAACCATTTTTGTTAAAACTTTCATTATTCGCTTGATATCGGCAGTGTAGGTATCTCAAGATGAACAATACTGCAGGGCTCGATGAAGAAGTGTCTTTACTATTGTTTTTTTTTTTTTTTGTAGGATAGGGGTATTTGTGAGTTGAAGTGGGTGTAAGATCCATTGCCTGTGGGTTTGATGAAGCCGGACGTGGCGAAATGTATTCCTTGTAGCTGCATGCGAACGTCCAAGAAATGAAACTTGCCGTCTTTCATTTCCTCATGGGTAAACTTCAGGGCTGAGTTGGCTGCAGTCTTCTTTTCAAGCAGTTAAGATAATTACCGGCGATTACATATTTGTCTATCTCTACGGGTTACCGAAAATCCATTAGAACATACACAACCCTCCGCTCCACCCCATCATAAGTATGACGGGAACTGCCACACGAGGTTGTCCAATGGCTCAACCAAATCATCCGTCCGTTCATCAACAAGACACATGCTTTCGTCCAGCGACCAACTTCTCAATGATTTGGATTCACTTACAGTAAACTCCACAGATAAAGTCGTTTCATTAGACGTCCAATCACTTTTTACGAAGGTACCCGTCCATGAAACTATTGAAATCATTATGTCACGCGCTTACCATCACCCATCTCTCCCGCCACCTCTCTGCCCACATGAGGTGTTCAAAAATATATTGCTAACGTGCACAACAGAAATGCCATTTGAACACCTTGGACAGTCGTACCTTCAAACAGATGGTGTGAGCCTGGGAACACCCTTAGGACCGACTTTCGCAGACTGTTATATGTGGCATATGAAGAAAAACTCAAGAAAAACCATCAAACACGAAATATTACAAACGATACGTAGACGACATCATGCCCGTATTTTCAAATGCAAAATATCTTAACTGCTTGAAAAGAAGACTCCAGCCAACTCAGCTCTGAAGTCTACCCATGAGGAAATGAAAGACGGCAAGTTTCATTTTTTGGACGTTCGCATGCAGCTACAAGGAATACATTTCTCCACATCAGTCTTCATCAAACCCACTGATAATGCATCCTACACCCCTTTCAACTCACAAGTTCTTCTATCCTACAAAAAAAGAAATAGCAAAGACACTTCTTCATCGAGCCCTGAAGTATTGTTCATCTTGAGATTCCTGCACTGCTGAAATCAAGTGAATAAAGCAAATTTTAACAAACTATGGTTTCCCTCTGATAATTCACAACAGAATAGTGAAGACATTACTGGACATATACCACAACAACAACAACAACCAGCATGGCACTGAACAAACAGTTGACCTTTACGTACAACTTCATAACTTGAACACTCACAGAAAAGATTCTGACTTTCCAAGCAATATCATCACACAGCACATTCAACCTGTCGACCCAGCAAAGAAAATGGCGGTGCAGCCATACTACAAACCTCGAAAACTTACGGCGTCTTCAGCACCAGACCAAAAGTACCAGACCGCCAGCGTGTGGGCGAGGTCTATAAGTTCATATGTACACATGCTAGCTGTAATGCTACATAGTTTGAGCACACGACCTGTGTGCTGGAATGGAGAGCAAAGCAGCACCGGTACTCTTCTAGCAGTATTTTCAAGCATCACAGAGACGATCACCAAGCGGAACCACCCCCCTTGGTTACTTTCTTCCCCTTTTCGTCTAGCACGGCCACGCCCACCTTTACAACTTATGGCGTTGCCCACAAGCTCTTTCCGCCAGTCACGCACCGACCACGTCAGCAGCTGCACTTCCCTAATCTTTCGGCCTAGCTGCTAATTTACGTATTAGATTACTTTACCAAAGTGTGTAACGCACTTGTTACGTGCGAATCCGATCAAAACTGATGGTGACGCAATGGCCTCAAAGTATTCTAATAGTTTCGCGGTTCGGGGGGCGAGATTATTCAACGAAATACCACGTCACAGGTAGGGGTAACATCTGAAATGTCACCGGTACAGAGACTGTGAAATTTAAAACTTCCTGGGCGCATGCTTACTGAAAGTGCCAGATAATTTAAACCTGTTGTAAGCGGCTACGTGAACTGTGGGGATAACTCGCTGTTAGGCATCCCGCTGGTCACGGACTGCAGCATCACCTCTGCGCAAGATGGGTTGCGTGCATAACGCCACCTGGACCTCGTCCGAAGTATTATCAAGTAATCATCAAGTAAGTTGTAATTTGCTGATTGTACTTTACCTTATTTCAGACCCAGTACCTGGTGATGGCCTCAGTAGGAGACGGCCGAAACGTCGTGTTTTACTTAGCATGCTTGTACTTTAATTCAAGAATTGTTCTTTTTAAACTTAACAATGATCAAAAATGCTTTTAGAAACTTAGAGAAAAGCCTAAATCTTTCGTGAAATAAAACGCTGATTTAAATTACCTGATATTCTTATAACAGTTTTAAAGCTCAGTGCAAAAAATCGTCATAAAACTTAAATACTGGATTTCTTATATCTTCGAACTGCACTTTTTTCCTCTCTACTTACCATTTACAGATGAGCAGACGTGTGCTCTGTACTCCCTCTACGTGGCAGTACGCGCCGATCACAACACGGGCCCCGTGTACAAAGTGTGCTACACCTCCTGGGGCAGACGGGAGGACCTGGTGCGTAAGGACTCCCCCGTCACGGTGTCCTCTACATGGAGTGCTGAATTCCCAAAAGAAAATGCGGTCGACGGACTAGGTTGTGTAAGCAACAAAATGTTCTCACGATTCACCACCCTCGACGAAAGCCGCCCAAGCTTTCTCATTGACCTGGCAGAAGTGACGAAGATCAAAGCCATTGATGTGTTGGTACATATTGCGCCTAACTTTGAGAGCATTGAGGTGTATTTTGGAAACTCTAGTAACTTCCAGACCAACCCTCTCTACGCACCCAGTGTATCTGCTCCAGCTGACAACACACAGTTTGTTATCACAGGAAATGTGAATATTGCAGGACGTTTCCTTGCTTTCTACAGGCAAACTTCAAGCCAGCAGCATCTTACTTTCTACGATCTGCAGGTTCTGCCTGTAGTCTAATCGCACGAACACCGCAGTTTCTGCAATCAGCACAAGTTCTGCCTGTAGTCTAATCGCAGGAACACCGCAGCTTCTGCAATCTACACAAGTACTGCCTGTAGTCTAATTGCACGAACACCGCAGTTTCTGCAATCAACACAAGTTCTGCCGGTAGTCTAATCGCAGGAACACCGCAGTTTCTGCAATCAACACAAGTTCTGCCTGTAGTCTAATCGCAGGAACACCGCCGTTTCTGCAATCAGCACAAGTTCTGCCTGTAGTCTAATCGCAGGAACACCGCAGCTTCTGCAATCTACACAAGTTCTGCCTGTAGTCTAATCGCACGAACACCGCAGTTTCTGCAATCAACACAAGTTCTGCCGGTAGTCTAATCGCACGAACACCGCAGTTTCTGCAATCAACACAAGTTCTGCCTGTAGTCTAATCGCAGGAACACCGCAGCTTCTGCAATCTATACAAGTTCTGCCTGTAGTCTAATTGCACGAACACCGCAGCTTCTGCAATCTACACAAGTTCTGTCTGTATTCTAATCGTACGAACACCGCAGTTTCTGCAATCTACACAAGTTCTGTCTGTAGTCTAGTCGCACGAACACCGCAGTTTCTGCAATCAACACAAGTTCTGCCTGTAGTCTAATCGCAGGAACGCCGCAGCTTCTGTGATCTACACAAGTTCNGTAGTCTAATCGCACGAACACCGCCGTTTCTGCAATCAGCACAAGTTCTGCTGTAGTCTAATCGCAGGAACACCGCAGCTTCTGCAATCTACACAAGTTCTGCCTGTAGTCTAATCGCAGGAACACCGCAGTTTCTGCAATCAACACAAGTTCTGCCGGTAGTCTAATCGCACGAACACCGCAGTTTCTGCAATCAGCACAAGTTCTGCCGGTAGTCTAATCGCAGGAACACCGCAGCTTCTGCAATCTACACAAGTTCTGCCTGTAAGTCTAATCGCAGGAACACCGCAGTTTCTGCAATCTACACAAGTTCTGCCTGTAGTCTAATCGCAGGAACACCGCAGCTTCTGCAATCTACACAAGTTCTGTCTGTATTCTAATCGTACGAACACCGCAGTTTCTGCAATCTACACAAGTTCTGTCTGTAGTCTAGTCGCACGAACACCACAGTTTCTGCAATCAACACAAGTTCTGCCTGTAGTCTAATCGCAGGAACACCGCAGCTTCTGCAATCTACACAAGTTCTGCCTGTAGTCTAATCGCACGAACACTGCAGCTTCTGCAATCTACACAAGTTCTGCCTGTAGTCTAATCGCACGAACACCGCAGCTTCTGCAATCTACACAAGTTCTGCCTGTAGTCTAATCGCACGAACACCGTAGTTTCTGTGATCTACACAAGTTCTGCCTGTAGTCTAATCGCAGGAACACCGCAGCTTCTGCAATCTACACAAGTTCTGCCTGTAGTCTAATCGCACGAACACCGCAGCTTCTGCAATCTACACAAGTTCTGTTGTAGTCTAATCGCAGGAACACCGCAGCTTCTGCAATCTGCACACGTTCTGCCTGTAGTCTAATCGCAGGAACACCGCAGCATCTGCAATCTACACAAGTTCTGCCTGTAGTCTAATCGCAGGAACACCGCAGCTTCTGCAATCTACACAAGTTCTGCCTGTAGTCTAATCGCACGAACACCGTAGTTTATGCGATCTACACAAGTTCTGCCTGTAGTCTAATCGCAGGAACACCGCAGCTTCTGCAATCTACACAAGTTCTGTCTGTAGTCTAATCGCACGAACACCGCAGTTTCTGCAATCTGCACACGTTCTGCCTGTAGTCTAATCGCAGGAACACCGCAGCATCTGCAATCTACACAAGTTCTGCCTGTAGTCTAATCGCAGGAACACCGCAGCATCTGCAATCTACACAAGTTCTGCCTGTAGTCTAATCGCAGGAACACCGCAGCTTCTGCAATCTACACAAGTTCTGCCTGTAGTCTAATCGCAGGAACACCGCAGCTTCTGCAATCTACACAAGTTCTGCCTTTAGTCTAATCGCACGAACACCGCAGTTTCTGCAATCTACACAAGTTCTGCCTGTAGTCTAATCGCAGGAACACCGCAGTTTCTGCAATCTACACAAGTTCTGCCTGTAGTCTAATGGCACGAACACCGCAGTTTCTGCGATCTACACAAGTTCTACCTGTAGTCTAATCGCACGAACAAGTGGAACCACTAGCTGCACTTTCTTAAATTCTACAGTAGATGGAGTTGCAGGTTCCTCTAGAGACGTACTGCATGTATCACCAGTCACATCTACCAGCTCTGACTAAAATATGAATCTATCAGAAAACTTCCGTAAAAATTACGGGGAACTGCCATATAGTGCTGACGCTCTCCAGCTATGAGCCAAATCACAGCTGCATTATGCCCTTCTTTTCTCAATTACTTCCACATTTGCATAAGTGCAGCGCGGCTAAGCCTTCCTGTGATACACACCGCGCGGCTGGACCTCAGTACTGGCCGAAGTGTTCGTCGCGTCGGCCGCTACCAGCGTCAGCCTGGGCAAACTGCGGGCTGTTCTCACGGTCCGGCTTACTGGTCGCAGACACCGGCCTGACACTTGGGAAAGTAGCCAATGGTGCTTACTATCTGCGTCACCTCGGGATTATCTGTTATCTGCGTTATCCTAAGGCTGCAGGGCATTTCTGGCCCGCCGACAGGTGTAGGCAGTGGAAAACATCTCTTGGCCCAACGGCTGCACGTCTGCAGGTGGGTATATTCCTGTTACAGAGTTATGATGCAAAACAATCAAGGGTCTACTAGTATACAGTAGCTGCACTAACACATACTGCACTGTTTTCAGCATAAATAAAACATTTTTTGTTAAAAATGTATATATATATATAGCACTATATGATATGATGTAGCATCAAACTGTGGTTTATACTATATGCAGCGGACCTGCTTGATGTTGTTAACAATTTACTTGTTGGTTACGTTGATGATGTTACTCTACTGGTTGTTTGCGATGAGCCTAGTGATAGGTTGGAGGATTCAGAATCCATTCAGCATGATTTGGAAGTGATTGATTCCCGCAGTTATAGGTGGGGGAGGAGATTAAATGCAGGCAAGACTAAGACAATGCTGTGCTTAGGTCACGTACAGTTAGACCTGCTTTCCCCACACTCATACTGAATGGCGTATCACTTCCTCTGGTTAATGACCTGGTAATCTTGGGTTTAAATTTTGATCCAAAGTTGATGTTTGAGCCCCACATTCGTTGGGTTGCCTCACGTGCATCGCAGAAAATCAGTCTTATGAGACGTACTTGCAAGGTGTTTGGTTCGGTAGAGTTGATACATCGCTGCTTTAGTCGCTATGTCTACTCTCTTTTAGAATACTGCTCCTAAGTCTGGGGTTCTGTTGCCGATTGTCATCTGAGTTTGCTTGCCAGAGTGTTATGTCGATATGCGTTTATGGTGGATGGTGTTGTGCCTTGTGATCTAGCGCTTCGTCGCGGAG